>CAUYQG010166814.1:0-10657 GCA_963574415.1 Tarsius wallacei
CCCATATGGTCCCGCGATCCCCCTACTGGGAATATACCCTGAAGAACTCAAATCACTCTATAAAAAAGGTACCTGTTTATCGCAGCATTGTTCACAATAGCAAGAACCTGGAAGCAACCATGCTGTCCATCAAAAGAGGACTGAATTAAAAAAATGTGGTACATATACACAATGGAATGCTACGCAGCCATAAAAAAGAACAAAATCATGAATTTCGCAGCAACCTGGATGGAACTAGAGTCTATAATACTGAGTGACCTCTCACAGAAACAAAAAACTTAGTATCACATGTTCTCACTCATATAGTATACCTTGATCATCCAACGTATTACCACAAGAAAATGACTGACAGTGGTGGGAAACGATGGGGGGGTGGGAGGGATAGGGGAAGCGATTGATGGCAGTAAATACCTGTCTAGGGATGGGGGGACACTTCTTACAAACAAGGGTGCCTGAATGAGACATATTTTTGTACCTAACCCTTAAATGTACCCCTCAATATCACAATAAAAAAAAAGGAAAAAAAAAAAAAGAAAAGAAAAACAAACAAACCAATAATAAAAAAAACAAAAACCAACAAAACAAGTATACATTCGCCTTCATATATACCCTCAAGTAAAAAAAAAAAAGAAAAGAAAAGAAACAAAACAAAACACACACACATATACACCCAATATAGAGAGCAAGGAAACAGAAAAAAATCTTTTGTGATCCTTGATCGCCCTCCAGTGTCAGTTTCTGAAACTTCAGGTTCCTTTTTTGCTGGCCTGACCCCAGCACCACTGTTTTTGGCTCACAGCCTAAAGGAAGGGGCAACAATTTTTTGACCCACCCCCTGCTCACCATGCAGTCAGGCAGAGGCTTTGTCTGGTCATTCCACTGCCTCAACAGATCCTCCTGTGCCCAACCCTCTCCTCATGTGCTGCTCAGGCTGCTCCCTGGATGGGTCAGATGCCTTGTGAACTGCTGGGGGAAGTGGGTTGAATCAGTACAACACTCACCCCTACGCATCTGCTTTGGGCTAGATCCCTCTCATTCAATTGCACCTGTAGTCAAGTGATTGGTGCAGTGTGAGGGATGGGGTGACAGACTCTGCACCAGTCTTGTCCCTTCAGGAATTATGCACCTAGGGCACCCTCTCTGGGTTAATGGTGATTCACCTCAGTGCAGGATTCACCCTTCAGTCTCAGAAGGCAGCACGTCTGCTCGAATTGGCAGGCAGGAACACATCTCTGCCAGGGCTCCAGGACGAAGGCGGTGAAGGCCCTCATGTGTTTTCTCCCCTGATGGGACTCAGAAACCGATTCCCTTGGGACACTTTCTCCGCAGTCCCTGATGCCAGTGTCCAACCTGGTGCCAAAGATTGTGGTGGTTGGCCAGATGCCAGGCACCAACCAGTGGCTGATCCCCACCACTGTCTTCTGAGTAGGGCCCAAAATGGTGCCTGCCTCTGAGCTGTGACAAGCATTGGAATCCAAACAGCAGCATGCATGACAGCCACTTCAGCAGGAAAGCCCAGGTCTCTTGTTCCTGAGGCCTCACTCTGCAGACACTCACACACTCACTTGCACATAGACTTGCATGTAAATCGTCCTTATGCACACTCATGTATATGGAGACTCACACACTTTGACTGACTCTGTCACCATCTTGGAATCCCCCCAGCACAGTGGGTCATAATGGCTCAACCTCCAGCCTCCAGGCATCACTTCCCATTCTATTTTCCTCCAGGCTCTGAGCTGCCTGGGGACTCTGAGTGAGACAAACTTGCCCCTCCCGATACTTCCCACTGCCTGGGTATTTTTTCCACCTATTCAATGTGTGGATGGCTTATGATCACTCTTGACTCCTTCCTCCTCTTTTTATGGCAGGTGCAGAATTTGGCTAGGGAGGCAGAGGTAATCATGTGTCTAAAATTGGCCATCTAATTTTTACTTTAGTAGATTATCATTTTTTATGTAGCTCGTGGTCACATTTTTTAAATGTTCTATGGACATAGAAAAAAATATACTTATGGCATGTTTTATGTAGGAGCCAATTATAATTCCAAAAACACATTCCCATATGTCATAGTACATGATGTTGAAATTCTAAAATATCAAAAGTCCTAAAGTCTACACTCTCCAAAATCAAAATTCTGAGACATCAAAATTCAAAAAATATAATTTCAGAAAAAACTAATAAAATATTTAAAAGACATCTGTTTATATTTTTAGAGGGGTTTGATTTCAGACACATGTATAAACCAGACAGAACGCTCCATAGGCCACTTTACACAAAAAGAAATAGTCAATAATAACATGTCCATTTTGCAAGCATCAACATTCAGGTGGAGTAACAGCGGTCACATGGGTAGAATTGCTATGAGGAGATGAACAGAATTCATAAATAGGACAAACAAGGTAAATGTATGAATGGCTGTCACCATGACAGGTGATTGTGTGCACCCAGCTTTATGACTATGCTCATCTGAAACACTAAGACCAGCCACCTCTGTCTTTTGATGAGATCCATCAAAAACCACAATGGGTCACCACTGCCTATGCAGTCCCCCAAAGAAACAAGATCCCAAGAAATTGCTTCTTTCACGCATGTAGATGCATAAAAAAGACATATCTTCGTTTATTGATGTTGTTTCATGATTTACATATACATACGATGCTTACACCCAAAGTCAATGCTGTGATGACATAATTTCATGGTGTGAAGGCAGCAGAAGAGTCTGTCCCAGCTCCCCGAGAAAGACAGATTCACCTTCTGTTCTCTCCAGGCCCCTGCTCGATGGGATGCTGCCCCCAACACTTAGGGCAGATCTTTTCCCCTCATCCACCCAGCCTCGCAAACTCATCTTCTCTGGAAACACCTCACAGACAGCCCCAAACTGATGCTTTACTAGGTTCTAGGTATCTTTTATTCCAGTCAATGCATCAAATTAGGCTTACTAGCCTGCCGCCTGTCACCTTGGTATCCACATGTGTGTCATTTAAGCCACACTGAATTTCCAAACAATAGCAAGGTCATTGTTCCACTTAATACAATGTAATGTACATAGTACAACCATCTTGCATGCAACCAGAACACACCAATGCCTTTCTCAGAAGTTGACTTTAAGGATTTCAGCATTCAAGATTTTAATTTTGGGGAATTGTGAATTCTCTGGTTTTAGATGTTTGAGATTTAGATTTCAAGGAGTTTCAGGATTTTAATCTCTTGGGATTGTGGTTTTCACGATTTTAGACATTTGGAATTTAGACATTAGGGATTTTGATATTGGGGGATTTTAATATTCAGGAATTCCGTGTTCAGGATTGTATCTTTCAGGATTTTAATTCCATTTTATACCTTTTAGGTGGGGCCTCTTGTTTGTTCTTGATAATAATCGTATATCTTATCGTGTTTGTTTGTATTGTTGACATTTTCCATATCATCTTCTCTTTCTCCTCTCCTGATCTCACAAGGTCTCTCCCGGGGCCTTGGTGCCGGATCCCACTCCAATATCAGTACTGCTGACACGGTCACTGTTGGTTTTGCCTTTGCTCCTTTCACCAGTGTATGGCTTGCTTTGTGTCCCTTTCTTGACACTACGTGGAAGGCCTTGAAGATTTTTCTCTTCTATGGCGCTGTCCACCTTCTGATTCCTAACACAGGTGTGGGTTTCCAGATAGGAGGCATGTTCTGGAAACATCTGAGGCAATGATGACCCCTAGGCTGACCTCTGGGGCCTCAGGACTAGTTGAAGATGGGGTGGGCAAGGAGAAATGACCCCGTGTGAGGGGACTTTAGAGGACAGACACCTCTGGGGCAGTGAAAGAATCATCTAGAGACAAGGAATATGTACATAAGACATATACTCCAAATACAGGGATTTTACAAGTTTTGCCTGGATTCCAGGGGTCACAGTGAAACTTTGGGGAGAGGTGTGGGACTGAGTCAGTACAAAGAGTTTGGGGTCATACGTGTAAACACGGTGGGAGGTCATCAGGACCCAGCCTGGTGGAGCACCAGTGATGGGCAGTCAGCTCCCAGACAGCTCCAGCCCAGAACTCTGAGACTGTGGCCACGGCCAGCGGAACCCTAACCTGGGCAGTGCGTGTGGCCGGCAACCCCGGAGAGATTTGGTTTGCTAGGTGCTTGGTTGTCCCAGGGTTACTACAAAGCTGTGGCTTTGCCAGCCCAGAGAAAGAAGAGGAAGAGGCGAGGGAGTGAAGGGTGTTTGAGGAAGAGGGACCTGAAAATAAAGAAATAAAGTGTCAGGTGAGCAAGCATGGCAACTCATCTTTCAGAAACAGCAGCACTGAGGTGGCTTTTCTACATCTACACAACTGTGCCTTGCCCACCTGACCCCTTGAAACAACCCTGTTCAGTGTCTGCTATAACCCTCTTTATTTGTTTTCATTTTATTTTAATTTCAGAGGGTACGTGTACCAATTACATGAGTATGTGGGGTAATGCTGGGCTTTGGGCGTCTATGGGCCTGTCAGCCACGTAGTCCACATGGAACCCATTGGCTCGTTTTCAGCCCTTGCCTCTCTCCTTCCCCTTTAGGAGTCCCCGCTGTCTGTTGCTCCTGCCTTTATGTCCAAGTGTACCCGGTGTTTAGCTCCCACTTGTAAGTGCGAACATGTGGTATTTGGTTTTCTGTTTCTGCATTAATTCACTTTGAATAATGGCCTCCAGCTGCATCCATGTGGGTGCAAAGGACATGACTTTGTTCTTTTTTATGGCTGCATAGCATGCCATGGTGTATATGTACCACATTTTCTTTATCCGGTCCACTGCTGTTGGGCACCTGGTTTGGTTCTGTGACTTTGCTCTTGTGAATAGTGCTGCAATTAACATGCAAGTGCAGGTGTCTTTTTGATAGAACAGCTTGTGTTCCTTTGGGTATATACCCCATAGTAGAAATCCCCCTTTGTTGCAGAGGAGCTGAGATGGGGGTCCATGAGGAAAGGGCAAAGCTGGATTTCTGAAGGGAGATGTCAGCAGGATAGGGAGGTTTTCTGTTGCAGGGTGAGCAGTCGTCACACACTCGGGACTGGAAGCAGTCCCAGTCTCAGCTGGGAGCTCGGGAGGGATGGAGTACAGATGTGGGTCCGTCCCCTGCTCAGATCTCCCCAGCTAAGCTCAGGGTCTTGGCCAGCTGCCTCGTCCTCTGAAACTCAAGGTCCACCTGCACACTCACATGGTTGTGCAGAATTCAGTCCCTCGAGATGGTCATCCTGAGGTCCTCCTTTGTTGCTTACCAGGGCTCCTCTCAGTGGCAGAAGCACCTGCGATCCTTGCCCTCTGGGGAACGTCCTAACTTCTGCTTATACAGGAGCACCAATGCACCCCTGTCACAACAATCTTCTTCAAAAGACACCAGAACATTGTGGAACTCATGGACGAAACATGATTTCTGTACTCAGTGGTCCTGGGTACCAGCTCCATCCCTAAAACTCACATGTATGCTCTGAATGTCAAAAAAGGGGTGATCCTATGGCTTCCCTATGACAGCACAGATTTCCAGACATGCAGAGACCTGAGCTCACCTCAACCCTCCCCTAGAGGGCACTTGGGTAAATAGGGGGCAGTGAGACAATTTAGTGGTTCTAGGCCCCTGTTGGACAGAATTCAGGCTTCATGCCCTCCTTGGGTTCAAGTCCAGTGCTCCCCACACCAGCTTCCACTGCCCCCAAATGACCCGTCACTTAGCCATCAGGACCACATAAGGATTCCCAAAGAAGTCTCTGTACAGGTCGATGTGCGGTTGTGAGGAGTGTGTCGTGTCCCTGTTGATTGGGCACTTATTTCCTGGAAATGGATTCGACATTAAGACTCACCATAGTGCTCAGAAAAATGGCTGAAATAGAAGAATCAAGCCACGGAACGCTGTGCATTGAAAGGAGACTGTTTCATCAAATTGAAGTTCAGTGTGATTTTAAGAGAAAAAGATGAGACTCACCAGGAATGAAGCCACCTGCTGGGCAGAGATTAGTTTAGAGAAATCAGAAGACCTGGCCTTGGTGGAAAGGAGTGAGGATCCCCCTGGTGAGAGCCCAGGGGCCGCTTACCCACCTCTGCAGAACCAAGGCTTGGATTGAGGTCAGGCAGAAGCTGCCATCCCAGAGGCTGTGACAGCAGGGCTAGGCCCCTGTGCACAGCAGGGGCATCTCCAAGGCTGGAGCATGCTCTTCCTGCAAGAGAATGAAAAGAGATCACTTGCTGGTGCTGGATACAAGGAGAGTGCCCAAGAGAGGTCCACAGAGATAGGAGGTGGTCAGGGGACCAAGGACCTGCCCCACCCCCCACCCCCCAGCTGTGGTCATTGATGGGAAGGCAGGAGCTGGCTGGGGTAATGAAAGAGTGATGATATAGCCCCTCATGAACAAGAGCAGTGAGTCACATTGTAAGCTACCATGGGATGAGGTAGATACTTGAATATGTCACTCATCTACAAGTTTCACGTCAGAATGACCAGGTTGGGTCAAGAATTTTCTTTCTTTTTTTTTTTAAGTTTATGGTCAAGAATTTTCTTTCTTTTTTCATAACAACATTGCTCGCTATGACTTGGGCTCCAAATCTAAGAAGGGAAGGGTGGAAGAGGGCTTCCCTCTGGGAGGAGACCTCATAGAGCGCGCGCACGCGCGTGCGCTTGTGTGTGTGGGTGTGTGTGTGTGTGTGTGTGTGTGTGTGTGTGTAGGGGGTGCTTGGTTAGGCTGATCAGTCAAAGGTTCTTTGAAGAGGAGCCCCTGGTTAAAGTCTGGGAATAGCATTCCACACGACGGTGGGAAGAGCAAGTGCAAAGGGCCTGAGGCAGGGAAGGGGCTGAAGTGTCCCCAGCTCTTACTTTTCTCAGACTCTGTAAATGGGAGCAGGGCAGGCAGCGCTGGAGCTGGTGAGGGTTGTGGACAAGACTTCCTGAAGGGTCGATGCTGAGTGAGTGCCTCTCCTGTGCTCTGCTAGGCTGGTCCCACCCCAGTCCCAGGAGGAAATTGGGAGGAGAGGGAACCAACCACTACACCTTGAACAATGGGGAGAAAGAGAGAACACAGGAAAAAATGAATAAGCTTTTGAGTCCCTCCTTGAAAAAAGCCTGCTGTCCAAGCTCTGGTGCCTGACTTGCCTCTTGGCAGGGATGTGCTTCCTTTTACACAGAGTGGCCTCCATGGGTATTTTCAGCCCGGTCAGTCGAACACCACTCGGGGCCATCACTGGAGAGCCTCATCCAGGATTTGGAGAACTTGCCGCATTTTTCTGGTCTCTAGAACAGTTTATGTACAGGAGGGGTCATGTTCCTCGAATGCTTTGTAGAACTTGCTTGTAAAATATCTGGGCCTGCTATTGTTTTGAGAACACAATCCAGAATGCTACAATTTTACTTATTTGATTTTTCAGTAATGGTGTTTAGCCTGGACAATGCAAAGATTCTGTGTCAATGGTTTTAGGAAGAAGATGCAAATCCTGCTGTTGTTTTCTGGAATGGGGTAAGAAAACTGAGATTTTGTTAGGCTTGTCACGGGAGTGCTGTGTCTTTCATTATTGCTTTAAGCACGTAAGCCTAGGTCTTGCTTACATAGAACTTGCTTTCATTTCAAACACGAACTTCTTTAGTTTTAGGATCTGATGACACCTCTGTTTTGGAGTCCCAACTTTATGAGCATGTTGTAGTTGATAATTAGAATGAAAAAAAATCACAATAAATTAGAGATTTAAAGAAGTTGACCAACACCATATGCATGATCAAGTGTGGACAAATAGCATCTTATTTAAGTAGTTATCTGAACTCCATCCCTATAGTGGTCTTATCTACTATTTTTTTTGCTACATACTCTTTTATCACTTCTTCATGTGACAACAATTTCATAATTTTTAATTAAAGAATAGACACATACTTTAGCTTTTCCTCTGCTTGGCTTGGCTTGAAATTTGTTTTGTTTTTTGTTTTGGGTGGGTTTTTTTTAAATTTTCATTTTCTTAATAGTACTGTCATGAAACTATTTAGGGTTTTCTTTGACAAGTCTGGGAAAATCTTTGTCAAATGTTTTCACTTGTGTACTGTAAAAGTTCAGAGCATTAGCATTTGTATTTTGTGCAGTATCTAATTTTATTCTCTCTTTAACTAATTTATAAACAAATTTGTGATTGGCATCCTCATTATAGTGGCCTATAATGTATTTGATGTCATTTTCAGTCATGTCAGTGTTTCATATACATAAGCAGAAATTTTTAATTTTTCAGAAATATTGATGTGACTGTTATATATATTAATTGGATTACCAAATAATTTATGAATCTTAATTATTACTATTAGAAATGTATTTTCTTTCCTTAATGAATTCTGACATTGGCATAGTTTCAAAATTTTGCTCCAACTTTCATCTCAATATTGGAACAATTTCTATCAAATTTATAGCTTATTTTATCATGTTTATTTCAAGTTCTATTAGCTTTATGAAGTTTCCCTTATTCTACTAAAATAAATTTGCAAAATTATTTATTCATTTTGTATTGACGTAATATATATATACTTTTGGTATATAGCATTATGTTTTGATATAGGCATACAGTGTAAAATGGGCAACTTGAGCTAAGTAACAAATGCATTAGCTCATATTTGTATTTTTTGTATTATGAAAACAGTCAAAATATCCTGTTGGAGCAATTTGGAAGTATGCAGTGCGTTGTTATTTCTTTAGTCACCATGTTATACAACAGAGCTCGTGAACCTAGCTCTCACGCCTAGATGAAAGTTTGCATTATTTGGCTTCTTCTCCTGACCCCCTTCCCTTCATCCCAACCACTGTTAACCACCACCCTGCTCTCTGCATCTATGAGTTTGACTTTTTATATTCCACATATAAGAGATGATCAAAGGAGGTTTGCTTTACTTACGTTCAATCCAGGAGCCTGCACTTTCTTCTTTTTTCATTAAAGTGTTCAAAAACATATTTCAAAGTTAAATTTAAAAGGCAATTTATACTTTTCAATAGACTTATTGCATCTTTCTTGGGTTCAGGTTTCTGTCCTGTATTTTTATAAATATATTTTAGCATTTTTTTCTTTTAATTGGCAATCTCCAAAAGAATTTTCTTATATAGTTTAGCGGTATCAAGGACATTCATACTGTGGAGCCCACCATTGCTGTCATCCACCTCTGGTATTATTTTCTACTCTATGTGATTTTATGTCTAATAATGGCGGGGTGATACAGTAGTAAAGAAAGAAACATATAACACAGGTAAGTGGGAAGAATTTTTGGCAGGATGTCCTTGGAGGGACGGAAAGGGACAAGTGGGATAGGGGTTGGCCTTGGATAGGAGTGTGGACAGTTTATCTATAGTAACAGGAGGGTGGGCAGAGTCAGGGACACAGAGATTGGTGTGAGTAGCTTTGGGAGGAGACATGAAAGTCTTATGATGGTTCAATTCTCAATATAAAGTAGGAAGTAAGATAATCAGTTGAGATCAAGGATGAGGAGAATTCATAAATGATACTCAATTCATGTTCATTCTACACAAGTATTGAAGAATTGCTGTGGCTAAATCTGTGGCATTAGAAATTATTATGTGGATATTAACATTTTAGAAAATCACAGAAAATCAGGATTCTCAAATCTCAGACTATAGTTCCAGACATTTCCTCAGTATCAGGAAATTTAGCAAGAAAAAAAGAAAGATGAAAGCTTTTTCCAAGGTAAAGTAAAATCAATGAAAATAAGTACAAAATACACTGATCAATAAAATAAGTTTCCAAGTTTGTTTTCACAGTGGTAGTTTCCACTTTGGAATGATGACCACTGAGTTAGTGCCAAGCACTGTGCATTGCTCCCAACACAGGATACATAATCAGAAATGGTAAACCTTTCCCCATTTATTTGCAATTTTACTCAACAAAGTAAAAACACTTACTGTTGCTCTTAACTAGCCACTGAGCAACATTTCTGGTCAGTTTCAAGACAGTGTGACTGTCCTGGAGGTGAGGGCAGAGGGTGCATCCACGTTCAGAGGCACAAGTGCCCCATGAGGCTAATAGCCTGAGCTGCAACAGAATGAAACTGGGCCAGCAGCCCTGGGAATGCCTTCATGTCTTGCTACATGTAACTCTCATGTTAAACTGGAAAGCATGGAATATATTTAACACACATGTCTCCCGGTATTATCCTTTAAAGAATCTAATGACAATGAGATAATCTGCCCATCTGTAAGGTTGTTCAATCCTTGCAGTGTGGGGTCAATATTTTAAGAATGCCAAGCCGGGCTCGGTGGCTCAGCCTGTAATCCCGCGCCTTGGGAGGCTGAGGTGAGTGGATTGCCTGAGACTGCGAGTTCGAGACCCACCTGGGCAATTTGGTGAGACCACATCTCTACAATAAATCAAAAAAATTAGCCGGGCGTGGGAGTGCGCGCCTGTAGTTCCAGCTACTTGGAAAGCTGAGGTGGAAGGATCGCCGGAGCCCAGCAGGTCCAGGCTGTGGTGGCCGGGAATGGCCACTGCACTCCAGACTGGGTGACAGAGTGAGACTCCAACTCAAAATAAAAAAATTAAAAGAAAAAAAAGCTAAAATATATTTATAAAAATACAGGACAGAAACCTGAACCCAAGAAAGATGCAATAAGTCTATTGAAAAGTATAAATTGCCTTTTAAATTGAACTTGGAAATATGTTTTTGAACACT
>CAUYQG010166815.1:0-23150 GCA_963574415.1 Tarsius wallacei
TATGGCATGGGCACTTGGGGTTTTGATCAGAAATTGGCTGCCAGTTCCAATTTCCATAAGGTTGTCTCCTACATTGTCTATGAATCTTAGTTTGAGGTTTTACGTTTTGATCCAGTTAGAGTTGATTTTTATGTATGAGGATAGGTAGGGGTCCTATTTCCATCTTCTGCATGTGGTCAGCCAGTTTTCTCAGCACCATTTACTAAATAGGTTCTCCTCTCCCCAGCAGTTGGTGGTGGAGGCTTTGTCGAAGATGAGTTGGTTGAGAAATTGAGATTTTTGCTTCTGGAATCTCTATCCTGCTCCATGGTTCAATATGCCTGTTCTTGTACCAATACTAGGCTGTTTTGATTATAGTTGCTTTATAATAAAGTTTAAAGTCTGGGAGTGTGACACCTTCTGCTTTTTTTTTTTTTTTTGCTGAGGATTGTTTTGGCTATTCATGGTCATTTATGTTTCCATATGAATTCCTATATTGTCTTTTCTAGGTCTGAGAAGAATGCTGTTGGCAATTTAATGGTATTGCATTGAATCTGTAGATTGTCTTGGGTAGGATGGACATCTTAGCAATGTTGATTCTTTCAATCTATAAGCATGAAATATTTTTCCACTTTTTTGTGTCATCTTTGATTTCTTTGAGCAGTATTTTGTAGTTGTTGTTGTAAAGGTCTTTCACGTCTCTGTTTAGGAAAATGCCAAGGTATTTCTTTTTTTCCCTGGCTATTGTGAATGGGATTGCGCTTCTTATTTGGGTTTCTGTTTGTCTATTATTGTTGTATAGAAATGTGACAGTCTTTTGCACATTGATTTTACACCCTGAGACTTTTCCAAAGTCCTTTATCATGCAAGGAGGTTTTTGACAGATTCTCTTGAGTTTTTGAGGTATAGAATCATGTCATCTACAGAGAGGGCTAACTGGACTTCCTCTTTTCCTATTTGGATGCCCCTGACTTCCTTCTCTTGTCTGATTGCTCTAGCTAGGACTTCCAAAACTAGGTTGAACAGGAGGGGTGAGAGTGGACAACCTTGTCTTGTTCTGGTTTTCAGGGGAAATGGTTCCCGTGGGAAAAGTGTGGATCACATCTGGACTCACCTGCCTTGCTGCCTGTCAAGTCTTCCACTCAGATCTGAAGCGTCTGTGCTTGATCCAGTGTAGGGTGGGGTGTCTGTCTCTCTGAGTCTGATGAGATTACTTCTAGGTCCCAGGTGGGAGGCTGGAGTTAGCTGGTCAGGGCAATGCAGGTCTCTGCCGGGTCCCAGGACAGAGAAGATGGTGCCAGTTGGCATCTTCTCACCAGTGGTGGGGGGCTCTTTTCCAGATTTTCACACCCTGCCTTCTCCATGGTTCCTGGGGATTGTGCCCCGTCTGCTGCCGCAGGTGATGTGGACCAAGTGTTCTCTGCTGCCTCCTCTCAAGAGAACCCCAGGAAGGGCAGAGGCTTCTACATGCCGGGGGCTCCAATCTCAGGGCAGTGGTGAGTGGCAGTCACCCCTGGAGGAGAGCCCCGGGTGCATGAACCAGAGTCTCCCCTCGGAGGGGCTTTCACTCACCCATCAGCACACACCTACTCACGCAGAGAGTCTTTATGGACACTTGCTTTTGCAGAGACTCCTACCTGTCCCCTTGCCATCTTGCCAGAAGTCTTGCATTTATTTTTCGTGAGTGTGATTGTCCTAAAATTTTCCGAAAAGAGACAGGGGTTATCAAAGATTGCTCTTTAAATTGAAATACACTTTTTCTTTTACCTTTTGGACAAATCGGAGAAACTACTACTCTGAATATGCATGATGAATGATTACATGAAATTAATTATAAGAAGTTGTGGAAAAGAGATAGATAGATAGATAGACAGATAGATAAAGCAAGCTAGGGAATTTCAAGGTTAAACTTATGAGGATTAAATCTTAAAGATAGCCCTTGATACCAATATCAAGAAGGAATGCATGATCTGAAATAATATCGTATTTTGCCTAATATCTTTATATCTTATTATAAAGGAAAAACATATTAATTTGATAAAATGGGAAGTACGGAACATTATGAAGAAACTAAATTTGCTTAATATCACAAAGCCTGTCATAATCACAGCAGATATACTAAGTTACCTTCTGTCAGTCTTCTCCACCCATTTTAATGTCATTGAGATGTTCCAGTATAGTTTGTATATAATTTTATAACCTAATTTTTATTGTATATTTTAGTGATTTTTTTCCCATGTAATTGAAAACTCTTTGAAACTATCTAGTTAGGATGAAGTAGTATCTCTTCCTATTGGCTCTGTTATTAGACAGTCAGGGTTTTTTTTATCTTAAGAGACTGAAATTTATTTATTTGTTTATTGAGTTTTCTTTTTTATTATTATAAAGATGTGGGATACAATTCAGTGTTAGGTATGCAAACGTTGATTATGCAGGTACCCTTGTTGATGAGGTGTGTCTCACCCTCCCCTGGCAGTTTCCCTCAACTGCCAATCCCAACCCCCTCCCCTGGCAGTTTCCCACTGCTGCCAATCCCTTTCGTACAGTATTATAATTGTTCAAGGTCTGCTAATGAGTGAGAACATATGGTCCTCTGTTCTTTCTGTGATAGATCACTGAGTATGGTCGACTCCAGGTAATTTTTGATTGTTTACTATTATAAAGAACTGAGCGTTGAACATCTTTGCATTAGTATCACATTTTAAATAACTTTTGAAATAAATCTGATCACATTTTTATCATGAGATCAAGAATTATTCTAAATATCTGTGGTCTGTAGAACACAGCTACAGCACCCTACTTAGAAATGCAGAATCTTGGGCCCTGCACATACCCACTGACTCCGGGTCTGCATCTCAATAAGATGACCAGGTGATTCCTGTGCAAATTCAAGTTGGAAAAACACTGTCTTAGAGTCTATTTCGTGCAGACTAGGACTATTGGCTTGCTGAGGGAGCTCAGAGCATCCTGATTCGCTTATTGAGAGAAGACTCAGGGACCCTGATTGGCTTACCAAGAGAACCTCAGAGCTTCCTGATTGGTTATCAGGAGGCAACGCTTCTAATCCTGATTCAGCTTTTGAGTCTAACTCCCTTGGAGCAGGTACTTCTTAGTTCAGCTTGTACATTGGCATTAAGAAAAATCTTGATCCTAATGCATAAGGAGGAAAGTATCTTAAAAATACTAATATTTGGACCCCACGTCGGTTCCATTAAATCAAAATCTTTTGAGGGAAAGGAATATTTTTTAAAAAGCTCTCCAGGTGATTCTGACTAGCAATGTTGAGAATCATTGTCTTTAAATGAACAGAGGCAACAAATGCTAAATGGTAGAAGGTGAGTGCTTCTGTAATCTTTAATGCTATGAGCACCAAGTTTGTGGAGTTGTACAGCAAGGAAGTGAACACAGATAATGTGCTTCATCTGGCTAGTGTTAGGAGATTGAAGGAATTACTTTCACTGAATTTCCAGTAAAACTATTCTATTCCAAAGGACTCAGAGCCCAGTTTAAAATCCCAAACAATCAAATGACTGTGTGTGTACTTTGTTTTGTAAGAGAAAGGCAGGCCTAAATGACTGTTGCCATTTTTGGTAGACTTTCTGAAAAGGGTTGAGTGTAAGTAAAACAAATGATTTTTAAAATGGAAATAAAACTCCACATAACTAATTTTGCTTGCAATGACTGATATTTCAAGGCCTTTAATATTTACCAGGTTATTTAGAAACCAAAGTCTATCTTGTTAATTCCAATTTAATTATATTATAAGTTATGAAATAGAACAACTGGATGCATCATTGTATCTCAAGCTGTGGAATTTTTAACTCCTCCGTTTTCTGTTTTAATAGGGTCTGAAAATTTGATGGTTGGCTAATCCCTTAATTTATATTTGCTTTGGCTTCTGTTCGGACTTATTGTTCCCTCTAATTGCAAAATCTGTTTTTTGGAGAGAGCAAGATTAAGAATTTAGCATGCTAATCTTGATACTGTTGTCAATATTATCCTTTAATTCTATTCAACCCAGTTATTTGTTTATATCTATATATATCTATGTCTTCTAAAATATGCGAGAGAGTTTTCAATAAAATCACATACAAACATACACACACAATTATCACTAGGTTATTATTTTAATCACCCGACTGTAACCTGCAATCCAAACTTATGTTGTCTTTTCCTATCCTTTTGTTTGGCTTTTAAAAACACATATTCAACTTGTGACTTTTCTCTTTTCCATAATTTCATAAATTTAGGATATCCTTATTAATAAACTGTGTTTATATTATGTACTTTTTCTTATATGAACATGGGAATGAGTTTCTTACTTTTCATCCTCCATCCTTAAGTTCTAGATTCATAAAATGTTGCGTTTAGTCTTTCTTTACAAATAACTAAATTAACTTGTAAGTACTTGCAAGGAAATTCGATAGTTATTGGATTGGATTATGCATTCCCTTAATAGGGGATGAGCCTCCGAAATCACAAATAAGATTTTAATGTGGAATATACTCCCTTTCAACCAAAAATAAAAAAAAATCTTTGAATCTATGGTCAGTAACAAAAACACAATCGGCAGCAGTTTCCGCTTTTTAAAAATGTCTTTGTTTTCAAATAATTTTATTTAAAAAATTAACTAGGGGTTAAATCAAATGAGTTTTACTTTCACTTTCCTAAGGACTTTCATGAGTCGCCCTGATTCTCTTAAAAGCAAGAGCTACTTTTACACTGTGGTTTTTTTGTTTGTTTGTTTGTTTTTGCCCTGGTCTGAGACTTTGTCTACCTTCTCACAGGGTGTTTTCTACTTTTTCTTCTAAAACTTCTGAGAATAAGATATTGTCTCTCTTTATTATAAATAAATAAAGAAATAGATGAACAAATAATTCTTTAGAAGCATGCAGAGAAATATCATTCCCAGCTTCCGTCAGGAGTCCTCCCCTCAAAGTTGTGTCTCGTTTCCGAATACCCCCATTGAACCAAATTTAATATGTGTTGTTCAAATTGTGTTATTTTGAAGGTGTCATTTGTTCTTTCACATTTAGTTCATTTGAGCTGCTGTAAGAAGATACCTTAAGTGGGGTGACTTATAAACAACAGAAATGTATTTCTTACTCTTCTGGAGGCTGGGAAGTCCAAGATCAAGGGGCCAGCAGATTTGGTGTCTATTGAAGGCTCACCACCTGGTTCACAGAAAGCACCTTGTCACTGTGTCTTCTCTCACGTGGTGGGGTGAAGGGGCCGACAAGCTCCCTTGGGCCTCTTTTCTTTTTTTTTTTTTTTTGCTTCTTTTCTAAGGGTGCTAATCCCAGTCACGAGGGCTCTGCTCTCATGACCTAATCAGTTACCAAAGGTTCCACCTCCTCGTACCATCATGTTGGGGATTAGGATTTCAATGCATAAATTTTGGGAGAACACAAGCATCCAGCCCATAACAAAGTGCCAACCTGTCCACCTTGTTTACCATAACATTCTGGGCAGCTAAGGAAATGCCAGAGGTGCCTCTCGGGTTACCAGAATTTTTTTGTACATTTACCAGGATTCTCAACTCTCACTCTTTCCAAGACAAGAAAATCTTTCGATTAAGCAACTGTAAAAATGTTCTTGACCTTTATCTTTATAAACAATACAATGGGCATTAAAAAGTATTCTAGAATGTGGAAAAATGACAAAATAAATTCTGTGAGTGAGATGGCAAAAATGATTAGATAATCCAACTGAACCAATATTATCCAAGACAAACTAATGTGATAAGAATAATCTGGGCCTTGACCAAGCAAATGGAGTCATTTTAGAGGCAGAATTCATGGGATTCTAAGACAATTTTGGTTTATAACTATTTCAGGGCACCGTTCTATGCTTTAAAAACAAACAGCTGTACAAACTAAAGTTGAAGATCTGTATATTTCCATGTCTAAATGTCTGATTCCTTTCTCTATTTCTTTATTTTAATGCTGGTTTTTAATCTACTGCATCCCTTAGTTTGTTACAAAGTTAGCCTCGTGAGACCGGTGAAATAAACATCAAAATGTGTTTTTCATTTTTTCCCCAACTACAATCTTCATTGTTTCTGTCCTTATATTTTAATTTTACTTTTAGTCCTCCCAAAAAGGAACAATGATACCAGATGGCAATAGTCTGATGCCATTCTCTGTTTCCCTATGCAAAGCCAGGTGGTTGGCAAACTAAGTCATTCATGCTAAAGATGAATTGGAGCCCTGTATAGAGAACATGCCAGGAAAGCTTATAAAGTAGGTGAAGTCATCTTTACTCTCTCCTACTTTGGATGATAGTAACTCTTTTATTCTTAGCATCATCTTGGACCCATCCTTTAAACTAGTTTTACAAGAGCTCTCCTAGAGCACTCCCTAAAGGTGTTGAGTAATAATTGAGTTGCTAGCTACCATTAATTATGGGCTGCTGATGGAGCCCAGTCGGCATTGCCTGTTGACTCTTGGTTGGAAGCCTAACTCACTGAGGAGTGGTTCAGGCCACACCCATGCAGTGGATCCCTGGAGAGCTCATGTGTACGAGAGAGTCAACACGCATCATGCCACTTATAAAAGACAGAGTCACACTTCCCTCATGGAGGCCAATACACAGTAAAGCAATCTATAAATGAAAACTTTCCACTACAAATGAAAGGAGCTAGGAATTTTGAGCTTCCAAAAATGTGTGAGATTTTTTTCATAGCGATTAAACAACTATTCAATCCTTTAATGCATTGCCTAGAGAGCGGATGAGGAAAGTTGGTGAAGACAGACTTACAGATCAGAAAAAAAAACAACCAAAGCGAAACGACTAGTTCTAATTTGGGTAATTGCTACTACGAATACATGATACATTGCTATATTAACTGTAGTCGATTTTACCCTCATTTCAAGTTGCTTCATTACAATCTAAAGCATGATAATATCTATGAGCCTAGTCTCATCATTGTTTGAGGTTTTAGCATTAAAATGTTGTTAACTCTTTGATATTAACAAAGCACCAAGGATAAAGTAGCATTGGTGTAAAAGGAAAAAAAAAATTCTTGATCAGGGGAATTATAATATCAAAATATACCCATATCAGCTTGGAGCATTCTTTTTTTCAGTCTTACAGATGTGTAGAAAAGGAACCAAACTTGCAGATAGCTATGGCCCTGACCTGGAGGTGTTATTCAAAGCAGTCACTATTGCAATGACTGTTAGGAGATGATTTTTAGCCCAATGTAAAACATGAGGACAAAGCAGAATCCCACTCTGCATTCCTGAGATTATGTCAGCAGCAGGTCTGAATCAAGCCAGGGAAAAGAACCTAAAAACCCAGCCACGGACAGGGCTGGCCCAGGGTGTGCCTTGAGCTACATTGACAAAGAAGCAGTCAATCCAAGAGGGGAGAGATATGAAAACATCTTTCTTTTCTTGGACTCAGAATGGACTTAGGTCGCCAAATAACCAATAGAGACCCAGGGGGCAGACCCATCTATGCTTTGACTACAGGTTGTGATTGCCACGTGGTGGGTACTTGGGAGACCCTATGGCTAGGTGGAGCCTTCCAGTGATTCTGAGTGACTGATAATTCGAGTCTTTCTGTCCTGGTCACAGTCTCCTTCATGGTGTGTGGGCACATTGTGTGCTAGGTAGCAGGTATCTCAATAAGAACCAGAACGAGCTGCGTGTGAAAACTGGAAGATGACAGTGTCACGTGCTGCTTGAAAAGACTGGAGATGGGATTTCCAGGTTCAAATCCTGTCACCATTCCTTGGGTACAAATCACTTTGTGACAAGTTTAAACATTCTCACCTATGTAATGAGAGTGTACCAACAGCACCAACCGCATAAGATTGTCTTGGAAACTGAGTAAGCACATGCATGTGTGAGCGTGTAACTTGCAGCTTCATGTATGTTAAACCCTCACTATCGTCAGAGAAAGGTATCTGGAATTTTCAGGTGAAAGAAATCACTGCTGGTGAGTAAAAATGTCATCATTAGCAACTTTTTTCTCCTTGTCTGTATCTTCCATAATAAAAGGAAACAGTAAAGGGGTAAGCAGAGACAGTTAGATTGCTAAGGCAATTATTCTCAAGCATGAAGTTCGGATGCCTGAATAAGTGGCTTCTGAAGAGAAGAGACTGTTTACAATACTTCTTGGAGGTAGGAATAACGACTGGCATTTTGTGTTGACACATAAGCAATTCCTAATCATCTGACTATTCTGGGAGAGACAAGATGAAAAATATGAGTGGAATATGTGGCAGGCAGAAGGGACTAAAGGAATGAGACCATTTGGGTCTGTTTCACTTTCAGTTGAAAAGCCCCTACAATTTGGTTTTCTTGCTCTTCTGAACTCCTTATTTCTATAATATGTATATCCCGCTGAGGTCAAACATGATGGCTCCCGTCAGTGGATAGTCTGGAGAGATTCTCTGATGACGTTCTGGGTTGCATTCTACCACAGGAGAAGCACAGACATGACTTAACAGTGATGCTTGCTGGGCAGAAAAGTGCAAGTGTTGACAAACATACCAGGAAAAAGGCATCCTTGGTATCATACACTCATATTCAAGTGTTAGCCAGCCCACTTATTCATGAGGTACTTGTTACTTCGAGTGAAAAAAAAATTGATGTCTGTTTTTAGGATTGCTCATGGGAAAACAAAATAGGTGTAATTCCCATACATTTCTTCTTTGATTTTAGTAATGACAAGTTAATAAGGGTATTGAGCAGAAAGCTTGTGGTGCATTAGGTGTTCAACCAATGTTTGGTCCCTGCAGACCTCCCAAAGGGATCTCCAGGGTCACAGAGAGCCTTCAGCCATGGGCAGCCATAGCGTGTTTCTGACTGGTGGCCTGCCCAAGAGAGGCTCAGGGTCACAGGAAGCAACAGCTCTGGTGATTGACTTTGCCAGTGTTCTCTCCCTTTCCAAATGTTTCACTACACGGTAACAGGTAAGGAACTATCCATAACATCAGACCGGGATGTCCCATTAAATTGGCACACATCTTTTTTTTCAGAATGACCAGGAGAGTCCTTTAGTACCGATGATGAATCATGTAACAAGATGGCAAGGGAACTTACCAGAATGCCTCCCAGAGTGAGAACACTCAGTTTTATTTATTTATTTACTAGTGTAGAGATGAGATCTCACCATGTTGCTCAGGTTGGTCTCGAACCCCCGAGCTCAGGCAATCCTCACACCTCCACTTCCCAAAGCGCTGGGATTACAGGCGTGAGCCACTGCGCCTGGCTAGGTTTTCAAGAATAGTAAGACTATTGCTGCATCCCCCAGAGATGTTCCGATGGGAGTAGATGGTTATGAACTAACTTCTGGAGGTAGGGACTTGAGTAAGGACAGAGACTTTTATTTGGTTGGGCGCTGCAGGAAAGGGGATCAGGAAGAAATAAGAAGCAGAATTGCTCAGCCCAGTGGACAAACATGACACGGGAAAAAGACAGGACAGCAGGTGTCCTTACAAAAGAGGGAGGAGGTGGCAGATCTGATATGTCTGAGGATATCTGAGGAAGGAGGTAAAGTTACCTTTTAATATCTATCTGCTCTAAGCTCTAAAAAACACCAAAGGGAAAGTACTGGACCAAGTTCAGTCATTCAAAACTCTCTGCCTGTCCTCCCTGTGGCCTTGGTCCTCTCTCCCAAAACGATCTCCCACCCTGTCCACCCACGGCACACTTCGAGTTGTGTCCTTTCTGAAACCTCCAAGGACTGTACTACCAAGTGTGTCTGGTCGCCTGCTCCTTCCTCTGTGCTGTGTTGTGTCTTGGTCGGACATTGCTGCGGTGCTTGAGTGCGTGCTCAAGGGAACCGTGAGGGCCTTGGGGCAGAAACCAAGCCTTTTTTTAATATCACCTCTCTTCCCCCACCCAAGACCTGGCATCAAGGCAGGGCTCCATGTGTAACTGCTGAAATGATGAGCAATTTAAAAAAATAATTTATGCTGTTGGAGGCTGCCAATGTCACTGAATTCACTAAATCTTCAACTTAGTTTACCCCGACTGACTTGGCTTTTGTTCTGTCTCTCTCTTTTGGAAGAACGCTCTGTTTAGAAGGAAGAGAAGCTGTCTATTCCTTCATCCCACCCTTGTTTCATCCCTCCATCCCTTGTTCTTTTCCTTTCTCGTTCTTTCCCTGCCTCCTACTCTCCCTTACTTTTTTTCTTTCTCCCTTTTTCTTCTTCAAAAAGCATGTGGGTTTCTACAATATGTGAGACACCGTACCAGGCACAGAAAACAGAGGTATGGCAGGCAGCACCCTTGTCTTCAAGAAGACAACGTTTTAGTTATGATGGAAAAATGGCGCACCAACTAAGGTTCTCTGCTTGGCAGAAGCTAGAGCCAGCTGTAAGATCACATGGGGTAGCTGCAGAGAGAATCATGGGAAGCCTTCCTGCAGGAGCTGATAATTGGTATTTTCAAGAAAGAATAGAAGTTACCAGGCCAAAAAAAAATTGGTAAAAATAACATACCTAGAGGAAAACACCACTTACAAAAGTAGGGAGGGATGAAAGAAGTCTTCTCATTCAGAGAAATGAAAATATTTATTGGTGTGGGGGGTGGAGTGAGTGAGACAAGTTGACCATGGAGAGCGATCAAGAAGAAAGACAGGGGACATGTCACCAAAGACTCCTTTGTGCTGAAAAATCTCCCTGCCTCCCACTCTGAAAGTTTTAGGGAATTGCTTAATGATCTTAGGCAAGGGAAAGACATGCTTTTATCTGAATGACAAAAGGGCGCTTTGGCTGCTGGATAAACATGAAAAAGAAAGGCAGGAGATTAGAGGCAGGGAGGCCAGTGAGGAGACTGTTTTCAAGAAGCCAGATCAAAAAAATCAGGAAGGATGGAATGCACGAAGCAATGCCATACAGGGTCAAGGAGTGTTCAGTGGGTTTATTCAAAAGTGTTTTCAACAAGCTGGAACTATTCTGTGGAGAGACTGAATGAGCAAAGCTAGACATGTTCTACCAGAGAGAGGGCGAAACAGGGATTTCAGCAGTGATCAAAAACATCATGGTAAAAAGAAGGGAACTGTCACGGACATCAAACATCCTAGAAAGATTAGAGACTCTAGGAAACGCCCTTGGGGACTCACTTGTATACCCTCCAACATCCTGACAGTGTCTGTTCAAGTTTCAGAGATGATGGTCATAGAGTCTCTGAGGTTTTCTTACCCTTAGCCTCCTTGCCACATCCTGCCACCCTCACGGAATAGAAGATAAACTTCCTCAAATGTCACACAAGGTCTTCATGCAAAGGTCAGAGCTCATTATTTCCTCCCACTCTCAGACGTCCCTGTTTCTGTCCTTCCTCATTCCCTTCTGCAACATGCGGTCTATCATGTCTACAAATCATCTTCGTGGCTTCTCTTTCTTCTTTCTCGGTCCAAATCTTTTACTGATTCGTTCTTTGGACCCCTGCCCCTCCTCTAGTCTGGGACTATTGTCATGCTTCGACCAGGTGCATCCAACTCATTGCAGCATGAGGCAGGATGGACCCAAATTAAACCGAGGACACGTTTGGATTCCTAATTGCAGAGCAGCTTGAGGGCCTCCACCATTGAGCTGGTGTCGCCTGTCTTCAGCCCTGCCCCTTCATTCAGTCCTGCACAAAGAGCATGCATGAGTCATCCCCCGCAAGCACCGTTTTGATGATCCCTCTCCTTCTCTGAACCCGGCAGGATCTCTGAGCTTCTACTTGCGTCAAATCAGAACGGACCATGAGTCACTCTTTATCTAACTGCCCTCCACTTTCATCAGAGCCTGATTGTTCTCTCTGCTTAATTCAGGCTGGCTGGCTCCTTGTTCAAGCGTGCACGCACACACACACACAGTCTCGCTTCTCCAGGGCTTCATGCCCACCTGGTACACTTCCTCCCCTCTCTGCTGTGCCAGTCCAACTGCTACTTGCCTTCCTTGTGACCCTTGCGTCTCCCCAAAAGCTTTCTGGCTCTGTTTGTGTTCATCTCTGTCACCCCAAAAAATCTATTCCATCTCTCTGCTCTGCCTTTACTCGCTGTCACTGGGCACTTTTCTTCAGTGGCGCATTCAATTCGTTGATATATACATGTGTTTATTCATCTACTCAACCAATGCCTGTAGGGTCTACGATGGGACATGCTTTAGATGGAGATACGGTTGTGAACATGTAAGTCATGTCCTATCCCAAGGACTTACTGTTTGGTGTAGGAGAGAGATACTAACACATTATAACAAGAGATTGATCAACACAACAGCAATGACGATGACGAAGAAAAGGGAAAGGTGCAAAGGGATTCCCACAGGACACTTGCTGCTGAGCACAGCTGGGAAGACTGCTTTGAGAAAGTGGCAAAGACATAGGGCTTCATGAATAGAGATAAGAGTTTTTTAGACTGGAAAAAATGCACGTGCCAAGTCCCTGATGTAGGAACAGGCTTGGAATAGCCAAGGGCCTGTACAAGGTCTGGGGGCTGCAGTGCAGGTGGTGGGGTAGCTCCCCACTCCTGTGTGAGCCTCACGACGGTGTGGGTCATGATGTCTTGTCTTGTACACACAGGCCCATATCCCAGACCATTTCAAATTCCACTGATATCTTCAGTATCCAGATAAGTGTTTTCTAACCTTGTCTGAGGATAAGAATCATCTGAGGCACTTGCTAACATTTAGAATATCTTTTCCTGAAAATTCTTGTTCAGTGGGACCATGATAGGCTCCTGGAATTTGTATTTTTGGAAAGAACTCGGAGTTCTTTTTTTTTTTTTTTTTTGAGTTGGAGTCTCACTCCGTCGCCCAGACTGGAGTGCAGTGGCTGCTCCTGGCCACCGCAGCCTCAACATGCTGGGCTCCGGAGATCCTCCCATCTCAGCCTTCCAAGTAGCTGGAGCTACAGGTGCATGCTACCGTGCCCAGCTAATTTTTTTAATTTATTGTAGAGATGAGGTCTCGCCAAGTTGCCTGGGCAGGTCTTGAACCTGCAGGCTTAGGCAATCCACTGCCTCGTCCTCCCAAAGTGCTAGGATTACAGGCTGAGCCACCGAGCCTGGCCTCTTTTTTTTTTATCAGTGCTTTTTGAAATGTATTGTTTTATACACAGTATGGATGATTCTGAAATGAAATAAAGAACGAGAAGTGACTGAATGGCAAATTGTACCATAATTCCTTAAACCCCCACATGTTTTGTCTTCATTA
This sequence comes from Tarsius wallacei, assembly GCA_963574415.1. Taxonomy (NCBI): domain Eukaryota; kingdom Metazoa; phylum Chordata; class Mammalia; order Primates; family Tarsiidae; genus Tarsius; species Tarsius wallacei. Next base: position 13,133 of record CAUYQG010166815.1, read on the forward strand.
AAAGTAAGCATTACAGTTGGTGTACATATTAACCTGTCTTTCAAGGCTGATTACGTAAATATTTGCCTACTCCCCATTTGACCACAGAAGAGTGAATTCCAGCTCTGACTTCATGTTACAACTTCCCTTTCCACCCCAAAACTCTGGGGCTATCGTCTGGGTATCTGTGTCTTTTCAAGGCTTACCAGCTGATTCTGATCCTCAACCAGGATGGTCAACCCCGGCTCTTGGATGTTTGTGGAAGGAGGTAGTGTATCTTACTTCCTTCTCTATTCTCTTAGTGCCGACTATTAGTCCTTTGGATAGAGAAGGTTCAGGACTTTGGCTGAGCAAATATCCACCCTCACTTCCTGCTGTATGATCTTGTACTTGTAAAACACATGTGATCTATCCCCATCCACCACTCTACTCAAAGGAGGGACTGACCCCAGAAATACAAATTGCAGTCAACCGTTCTGTCACTGACAGAATAATGTACCATCCAGTGGCAGGGATCTGAACATCCATGCTTCGGATCCTGTTTTTTTTTTCTTCTTTCATTATTCCAAAGACTTTTTTATTAGTTAAATTTTATTCCAACAATGAGTCTGAAAGCTGGTTCCTGATGCTTAAAGAGCAGACCATTTAGCGGAAACAAACACAGGTGGTTCTACAGTGTTCTCTTTTAGACTTCTCTGCAAAGAGATGAATTGACCAAATAACCTGAGCATTAAGACCAGGTTTGTGTAAGGCCAGTGTTTTTCAACAATACATTTGTCCCCCAACCTTTTTTCTCAATCTATGAAGGTCCACTCAGAAGAATTGGTTAGAATCTCAGTCAGAACGTGGGCCCAGACCAGGCATATCTTTTCCCAAGAACTTTAAATCTCATGTATTTATGATGCTTGGGGAATTGTATGCATCTGCTCACATGTCCTAACAACTTTTTTTTAAGGCAAGGGCATGGCAAGAGTTTCGTCATTTATAAAGAAGCCTTGGAAAAGGATACAATGGGTTGGCCATATTTCACAAAAGACAGAAAGTTAGAACACGGGAGGAAGAAATGTATCATCTGTCAGTTCTTGGCTGAAAACGACCCTATTCACTGTAGCAAGTTAGGGCAGTAGGACCTAGTACTGGACTCAATTAATTGTGATCACCCCAGGAAAGTAGCCAGATCTACAGGAAGAACATGGTACCCTCAGGAGCAGGCCATGGTCACAATGACCAAGCAAGTGAGGACAATTAGGGTTCAGCAATTGTACAAAGGAAAGCTAAGGAAAACTAAGGGGCTGTCAAATTCAGAGATCTGTGGACACAGAAAGGCAGTTATCGAGAAAAACATGAATCACGTGGCAGGATCTTAACTGCTGAGCTCTACAAAGGGGAAAGCACAAACTCTCTTCCCACTCTGTTCCAGTGGTTTGGAATACTAGTCAAATTATAATAGGAAGATGATAATAATAAAAAAAAAAATTACTCTGACCATGGGATAAGACAGGTTCATGTTGCCCTATTAAGACCCAACCAATAGGGGCCAAGTCAGAAGTTCAAAATTAAGACTCACATTTTGCTTATTTTACACGTAGCACATCTTTATGCATTAACCAGAAAAAAGTAACTGGATGCTTGCCCCAGTGTTTTGGACTCGAGTCCTCCAAACTTCTCTTGCTCAAGTTAAGGATGATATCTCCAAGTGAGGAGTAGAGATCTGAGCATGTATTTGATGGTCAGTGTCTTATGATTTGGGGAAAGAAACATATGTGGGCAGAATTAAAAATGATTGCAAAATGGCAGGTTGTGTTTGCGAAAATCTCGTTTTCTCTTGTGCAACTATTTCTAAATTCTCAGCTATAATTTGACATGACTACCCAGAAGCATCACCTCCTCTTGTCAGGAAAAGGGATTGCCTGTTCCTCACATATTTTCTGTATTTTTTTTTTCATCTTAAGTCTTTTTGTCAAGTAGTTCTCTATATCAAGAATATTGTTCCCGTCTTCATAAGTTCAAATTCTAGTTCTCTTTTGAGACTCAGATCTTAGTTTCTCATCTAAAAACATCTTTCTCTTGCCAATGTATACAGCACTTTCTATCCGTTTTCTCCTACTTCCACACACAATATATTCCTGAAAGCATGTTGGAGAATCAAGGTACTAGAAGTCAGATCATACCAGCCTCAAATGTGTATTGCCAGTGTGCCAACTGTATTCTAAATAGCAAAATCTAAACGTCTACTTCTCTCTTTAATTGTCTTGCTGATATTTTCTAAGCACGCTAATCTTTCACTTAACAGTTGAATACCTTAATGTTGCCTTAATTTTGTAAGAAACTTAATTTTACAGGTGTGATAAGCTATAAAGAACTTAATGTGACTTATTGTAAAACAGTAAGTCTAAATGCAATTAAATATTGTGATAAGTGCACAGATAGGCACTTCTATACAGACAAAGACGGAACACAGATGAACTGGATCATTGACTAGCATACAATCACTGCAAATACCTGTTCTTTGCGCTTTCTCTGAATGTCTGAATTCAGCCATTATAACATAGACGTGACGATGTGCAATGTGTAAAAGAGCAGGTCACAAAAAGTTGGACATATGAAAATCGAGACTTGCCTCTATACACTTAATAACACATTGTTTTGACTTTACATGTAAAATTTATATTTAGACGGTATGCCTTGGCACAGTCTGACTCGTTGGAACCCATGTATTACTAATTGTCTTATGTCACCCATGAATGCACGCATTACCTCCATTGAGAGGTTGTGACTTTCATGTATCCACTTAGTACTCCGTACAGTGACTTGTAGAGGCCATCTCCTACTCATTGGTATAGCATTTAATTATTTTTCAAATACTTCTGGGAATATGATTTCCTCCTAGGTTAACAGCAGCCCAGAGACTGATACGGGGACTCTTGTATGCTTGAAGTTTATGGAGCCCAGACAGAACACACATGTCTTGAAATTTCAAAACAAAAACAACAGAAGAATGAAGACAGGAGACTTGTCCATATTTAGAAATTGTTGAGTGTCAAACTAGGGCCTAAATCCCAATTTTTATGTTCTTGCATCCCTAGTTGTAGCTAACGCCTTAATAATTCATATGTGAAATACAAGTCATTCTTTGGGCCTGTCTATACTATGGTTAGCAAAGAACTCTTTCTAAGATGTTGGTATTATGACAGACTCTGTCTCCCACAATGATCAGGGCTTTCAGAGTCCATTCAGAAATATGAGGCCTACTACCCGAGTCTTCCTATTTGCACTAAAAGGAAAAGGAAAGAATTATGACACAAGCAGAAAAGTAGTTTGTGAAATGTCGAAGAAAATCACAGTTTAGAACTTAATACTTATGTGTGTATGTGTGTGTGTGTGTGTGTGTGTATGTGTGTATTCTTAGTGGAAAACAATGAAAGATTTTAACTAAAGAAATAAGCTGTAACTACATCACTTTCCATTGAGTGAGAAGGTGATAGAAATTTGACATTGAACAAAGTGAACTGAGCAGGTAAGAACTCTAACTATTGTTTCTTAAGATCGTTGTAGCTAACGCCTTAAAATATTGGTTGTGCATAGAGATTTTCTGCCATTTTTGTTTTTTCATCAAAAAAAGTTTAATCACCTTTTAGGGGTTTTCATGGAGTCTTAGAGTAGATAATAATCAGCTCTAACCTCATTGGGTATCTGCTAGGTGACACACGGACAAGGGTCCCAGAACTGTCTGTCTTCCCATGTATGTTGAGGGAAGCCTATGAGAACTAGAGGAAATGTGTAAGCCTTGATGGGGCCAAAATCTCTTAGGGCCTCTCAAATCTTTCCTCCTTAAAATCAGTACCTAAGAAAACATAAATACTCTCTGATAAATTAATTTTCTCCAAAATCTGGAACTATTCCAAGTACAGGCTTTTGAGTCAATATTTTAATCAAAGAATATTTATCTTAGTTTACCCCTGTAAATGTTTATCAATCTTCTGATCAACCATGTGTTGATACCTTTTGCTTATAGTGATATGCACATGAAAGATAAATGCTTTTGTATGAAGATACAAAGATTGGTCTTTGATAATTTGGTGACATCAGATTAAAAATACTCATTTCTCGACATTTCTCCTCTTTCAGTCATAGACTTTAGACTAATAATAAGTTTTCATTTTGAGATACTATCAGTAAAGACAAATAACAGGCAATCTTAAAATAAGAACATTCTAGTATTAGAAAATGAAATTCTGCAATTGCAAAAATTGAAGGATACTTAAAAGGCACTCTTTTAGAAGTGCAAAAGGCAAGATTTGGCTGCTGCAGACACAGTGGGAATAAATCTGACTGAATATATGAGGATACAAATAACACATCCCTCTTAGGAAGAATTGAAATCTACTGCAAAGCTTGGTAGTCATAATGACTTGAGAATTTCTGACTTTGTTTTTCTCCTGGTAGAAAATACATTCCTCATATACCTGGGAAGAAAACAAAAACAAAAACAAAACAAACAAACAAAAACACTTCATTTCCAAACAAGAATGCTTTTTTTTCCCTTAAATAGTTTTTAGTGTGAATTTCTTTTAATGACGCTGAGTAGAACTCATCATAAGAAAATATTTGGTTTACAGGACTTTAATGGCTTTCTCTACCTTGTTTCTTCTCTTATTGGAAGTAAGTTGTAAATAAAGGTTTTCATGCTTTCATCATGAAAAACTAAAGAATCACCACCATTGACTTGTTTTGTATGAAGGAAACTCCATGGAATAGCATGCCTATAATTACTTTGAAAATGTTTAATATCTTGTCAGAGTTAGCTTAGAATGTAAAGAAACTTGAAAATAAAAAAGCCCACATTGACTTAATGAAAAAAATATTAAGTCTAATATTAAGCCATCAAATATATAGACATAGTACAGATGGACTTGATTCGTTTGGTTTTTCAGTGCCTACAACTTCTTGATGAAAGTCGTGTGGGCAAACACCTATTCTAAAATATTTAAGCATTTCCAGCTTAAACTGAGGTGTGTTTGGTTTGAAATAGTATAAGTAGTGTGTGATGAATAATTGGAAGCGATAACAGCCATATCGATGATTCACACGTCAGAATTACAACATTTTCATTGAACTCATTGATTTGGAAGTAATTTGCTAAGTGTAGTGTGTATTATCTTAACGTTAAATTTATGGCCTTTTGCTGAGTGAGTGAAATTCAGCTTAAAATAAATCACCAGTATCTGCCCTGACAGCAATAGTAAGTTTAAAAACTAAGCATTTTTTCTTGCATATATCTCTGGATTTTTTAAAATCACTGTACATTATAAATGTCAAACATTGGTACTCTGGCTCAACAAAAGTAAGTGTTTTGTAAGTAAGACGTTTTATTGTTTATCACCCAACAGTCTGTGATTAATTTTTGGAATGACCCTTTCTACTTTTCTTGGTATGTGATTCACCAAATCCTCATTAAAACCACATTTGCTTGAGCGTTCAAATGTTCGAGCATTCAAAGACTCAGAAGTTCACTGGGGAAGCCAGACAAATCATTTGAGGAAAAAATGGACCAGTGGTTCTGGGACAAGGTTTATGGGTGGAAGAAAGTGGTTGGATGATAATTTAGTTGCCATTTGTCCTAGATTCTTCTAAATTTTTAACTTTATCACATATTAGCAGGACATAATAGAATATTAGAGCTGAAAGTGTTCAGTGTTGACTTTTTTTTGACACAATGACAGCAAAATATTAGCTTCTGTGCTTTAGTGATAAACTGTCAAATTTTAGTTGATTTGCTAGGGTTAGAGCAGCCTAAATTTACTAGCATCTCCTTTTAGTGTTGACTCACTCCACACCATAAGATTCTTTCTAAAATGACTTGAAAAATAATGTTAAGGATGACAAATTAAAGGAAAAAATGTCTTCGTTATTTCTGACAAAATTCCCTGCAACGTATTTTCTCATTTCTAAGTTTTGATAGGTAAAAGGTTAGTCAATCAATTTTTTTCTCAAAATAATCCTTGCTATTCCAAACAACAGCCATAAACTGTCAATGATACTCAATACATTTCTCTTCTTCAAAGAATTATATACCTTTCGTTGTTTTTTAAATTCATGTACTTATATTTAACCTTTAATAACCTTCATATATTATTTTTTCTGAACTCTTTACAATCACTGTCTACATCTTTAAATGATGAAGACAAAATTGAACCCATTTATATCCAGTTTTAGCACTAACTGGCTTTTATTGCTTGTGATGCAACTTAATGACCTATAATTTTTCTTATGTGTAAAATGTTAATGCAATGATCATCTGACTTTTAATCATTTCATTTACAGGCCCTCACGTATCAATAATTAAATGTCAATTCATTAAACTTTTCACTTAAAGGGTATAGAGTGGCTGAATGGATTAAAAATTAATAAACATGACCCAACTATATGCTACTTACAAGTAACTCATCTCATCTCACATATACAGATAGAACGTAAAGGGATAGATAAAGATATTTCATGTAAATGAAAATCCATAGCAAGCATGAGCATAAGTAGCTATACCTTTACCATGTAAAACAGACTTTAAGTTAAAAACAGTAAAACAAAACAAAACAAAAAAGTCAAAGAAAGTCATCATATAATGATGACAAAAAGATCAACTCAGCAAAAGGATATAACAGTTTTAAACATGTATGCACTTGGTATTGAACCATCCAGATATAAAGCAAATATTATTAGATCTAATGAGAAAGATAGTCTTTAAAAATAATAATAATTGGGGACTTCAACACCCTACTATCAACATTAGATATATCATCTAGATAGAAAATTAACAAGAAAACATTGGATTTAAACTACGCATTAGACCAAATGGACCTAACAGACATTTACAGAATATTTTATCCAACAGCTACAGAATACACATTCTTCTTGTCAACACGCGGGGCATTCTCCAGGGTAGACCATATGTTAGGACAGAAAAAAGTCTCAACAAATTTTTGAAAAATCAGAATCATGTCAAGTATCTTAAACCACAAGGGAATAAAACTAGAAATCAATATCAAGATGCAGTTGAAAACCTGTACAAATACATGTAAATTAAACAACATGTTCCTGAATTACTATTGGGTCAAGGAAGAAATTAAAGAAAAAAATTTTTTATATTTTTTGAAACAAGCAAAAATTCAAATACAATATGCCTAAATCAGAAAAATATTGCTAAGAGGGAAGTCTATAAACAGTTCCATTAAAAAAGTAAAAAGATTTCAACTAAGCAATCTAACAGTGCAACTGAAGGAACTACAAAATCAAGAACAAACCAAACCCCAAACCAGTAAAAACGATAAAAGTTTAGAACAAAACTAAATAAAATAGAGACTAAAAGCATATAAAGACATATAAAGGATCAGCAAAACAATTTTTTTTAAATGAGCAAAATGAATAAACTACATCCTAGAGTAACCAAGGATTAAAAAAAGAGAGAAAACTCAAATAAGCAAATTTAGCAATGAAAAATGAAAATTACAATTGATACCACAGAAATACAGAAGATGACCAAAGATTATTATGAACAACTATGCATTGATGAACTGGAAAACTGAGAGGAAATGGATAAATTTCTGAACACATACACCCTACCAAGATTTAATCAGGAAGACAGAAAACCTAACAGGCCAATAATGAGCAATGAGATTAAATCCGCAATTAAAGTCTCCCAACAAAGAAAAGTTTAGGACTAGATGGCTTCACTGCTGAATTCTACAAACTTTTCAAAGAAGATCTTCACCAATTCTCCTCAGATTTTTTTCTAAGAATAGAAGAGGAGGGAGTTTAGGGTAAAGTCAGGATTGCTATGATACTAAAACCAGATGAGGAAAAGAAATGAAAGAAAGAAAATGAAAGGCTGATATCCCTGATGAACTTAGACACAAAAATTCTAATGTTCTTACCTAATTCTCAAATTCTAGTGGGCTATAGCCAAGTTGGGAGACTAGTTAGCAACAATGTATTATACATTTCAAAGTAGCTAGAAGAGAGAACTTGAAATATTCCCAACATACAGAAATGATAAATATTCAAGGTAATGAATACTCCAAACACACAGACTTGATCATACACGTTCTAAGCGAATAACAAAATACCAATAGAATAATGGAAAAAATGTGTAAGGCTTACTGCATTAGCCTAATACCAAAACCGGTCAAGGACAACAAGAAAACTATAGATCAATATCCCTGAAGGATATAGATGCAGAAATCCTCAACAGAATATTAACTAACCAAATCCAATAAAATGTCAAACACTTTATATACCATGATCAAATGGGATTTATCTCAGGAATGCAAGGATGAGTCCACACACACAAATCAATACATGTGATATATTGCCCCAACGTAATGAAGAGCAAAATCAAACTGGTCATCTCAATATTCACAGAAAAGGCATTTGACAAAATTCAGTATTCCTTCATGATAAAAAAATCTCAATAAATTAAGCATAAAAATACAAAGGAGCTTTCAAAATAAAAAGCCATGTGTGACAAACCCACAGTGAACATTGTATTGAATGGGGAAAAGCCAAAAGCCCTTTCTTTAAGAGCTGGGATGAGACAAGGATGCCCACTTACACTAGTCTTTTTCAACATAGTACTGGAAGTCCTAACCAGAGTAATTAGAAAGGGAAAGACAGAAAAGACATTCAAATAGGAAAAGAGGAATTCAAATTGTCTCTTTGCAGATGGCATAATCTTATGCATAGAAAAACCTAAAGACTCCAAGAACTCTTAGAACTGATAAGTGAATTTATTTAAGTTATAGGATATAAAATCAACACACAAAAATAAGTGCATTTCTATATGCTAACAGAAATCAATCTGAAAAATAAATCAGGAAAACAATCTCATTTATGATAGATCCATAAAAATAAGATATCTAGGAATACATTTAATCAAGGAGGTAAAAGACTCTTACAACAAAAACTACAAAACAGAGATGAAAGAAATATAAGAGGATAGAAGTAAATAGAAAGATGTTTATACTCATGAGGTAGAAGAATTAGTATGTATAAAATGATGTTACTATCCAAAGCAATCTACACATTCAATGAAATCTCTATCAAAATGCCAATAACATTCTTGTCAGAAATTGAAGAAAAATACTAAAATTCACATGGAACCACAAAAAACCCTGAATAGCCAATGTAAACCTGAGCAAAAAGAACAAAGCTAAAGGCATCACATTATCTGACATTAAAATATACTGCATAGCTATAGTAACCAAAACATCATGGTACTGGCAGAAGAAGAGACATATAGCTCAGTTAGGTAAATTGAGAACCTATAAAGAAATCCACGCATTTACAGTCAGCTGACTTCTGACAAAGATGCAAAGAACATTCGGTGTGGAAAAAACCATTTCTTCAATAAATGGTTTTGGGAAAACTGGATATTCATATGAGGAAGAATAATACTACACCCCCATCTCTCACTATATGTACAAACCAAGTCAAAATGGATTAAAGACTTAAAATTAAGAACTGAAGCCATAAAACTACTTGAAGAAAAATTAGGCAAAATGCTGCAGGATATTGGTCTGGGTATTATTATTATTTTTTTTTTTGCTGAGAGTTTATAAACACAGGCAACAGGCACAGACAACAAATATAGACCAATACAACTATACTGAACAAAACAAGATTTGGTACAGCAAAGGAATAATCAACAGAGTGAGGAGACACTTGGTTGAATGGGAGAAAATATTTGCAAACTATTCAACTGACAAAGACTAATATCCAGAATATAAAAGAAATTCAGCCATCTCAACAACAAACAAACAAAAAACCCAAGTAATCTCATTAACAGGAAGGCAAAAGATCTGAATATACATTTCTCAAAAGAAGACAGACAAATGGCCAAGACGATATAAAAACATGATCAACTTTGCTAATCATCAGGAAAATGCAAGTCAACACCACAATGAGATATCATCTCACTCGAATTAGAATGGCTACAATTAAAAAGACAAAAAACAGAGAGGGATTAATATGGTTAATATGAGGC
>CAUYQG010166818.1:0-31846 GCA_963574415.1 Tarsius wallacei
ACACAAACAAATGGAAAAATATTCCATGCTCATGGATTGGAAGAATCAACAGTGTTATGATATCCATCCTACCCAAGGTGATCTACAGATTTAACACAATACCCATTAAAACTACCAGGCTCATTCTCCTCAGACCTGAAAACAATGATGCAGAAATTCATATGGAAACATAAATGACCACAAATAGCTAAAATAATCCTTAGCAAAAGAAACAAAGCAGGAGGTATCACACTTCCAGAGTTTAAACTTTACTATAAGGCTACAATAATCAAAACAGCCTGATATTGGTACAAGAACAGGCATATAGACCAATGGAACAGGATAGAAATTCTAGAAGCAAAACCTCAGTTTTCAACCAACTCATCTTCAATAAAGCCCCTGCTGACAATCACTGAGAGAAGAGAACTTATTCAGTAAATAGTGTTGAGAAAACTGGCTGACCACATGCAGAAGATTGAAACAAGATCCCTATCTATCACCATCACAAAAATCAACTCTAAATGGATCAAAGACCTAAATATAAAACCTCAAACTATAAGAATCTTAGAAAATGCAGGCGACACCCTTATGGAAATTGGAATTGGCAACCAATTCCTGATTAAAACCCCAAGTGCCCATGCCATAAGTGATAAAAAAGAGAAGTGGGACCTTATCAAACTGAAAAGCTTCTGCAAAGCCAAAGTAACTATCAAAAGAGTAGGGAGACAGCTCACAGACTGGGGAAAATATATTTGTTAACTGTATATCTGTCAAAGGCCTAACTTCTAGGATTTACAAGGAACTCAAACATGCAGAAAAGAAAAAAAAAAAAAACAAGCAGCCCTATTAAAAAGTGAGCAAAAGATATGAATAGAAAATTCTCAAAAGACATATAAGCAGCCAACAGATAGATGAAAAAATGTTCAATCTCATTAATCATCAAAGAAATGCAAATTAAAACTGAATGAGATATCACCTAACTCCAGTAAGGATGGCCATCATCAACTCAAAAACAACAGATGCTGCAGAGGATATGGGGAAAAGGGAACACTTCTATACTGTTGGTGGGAGTGCAAACTATTACAACCTCTGTGGAAAACAGTGTGGTGGTTCCTAAATGATCTAAAAATTGACCTCCTATACAACCCAGCAATCTCTCTTCTGGGAGTATACTCAGGGGAACTCAAATCATTCTACAAAAAAGATATCTGTGCACACATGTTTATTGCAGCACAATTCACAATAGTAAAAACATGGAACCAACCATGCTGCCCATCAAAAGTACACTGGATTTAAAAAATGTGCAAATACATGATGGAATATTATGCAGCCATAAAAAAGACAAACATATGAACTTTGTAGCAACTCTTATGAGTACCACATGTTCTCACTCATAAGAAGACCCTGAACAATTATCATAATCTATAAGTGGTAAATTGCCAGGGGAGAGAGCAGGGGGTAGTGCTGCACACTTCATCAGTAAGAGTACCTAATCTCAAACTAGATGGTGTGGCGACCAAAGTGAGGCCCAAACTTTACCTGTACAATGACCATTTGTATATCTAACCCTGAATTTTACCCCATATCTTTAAAATAAAAAATTAAAAAAAGAAGAATGAATGAAATGAAAAATAAAAAGGACCTGTAACCAAAGTGCCTTATACACTATGCAAATAGACTCACTTCACAGAATCACAAAAAACAAACAAACAAAAAAAGAACCTTGTAACTAAATACTTGAAGCCTTTCACTCTTAGCTCATGGAATAGTTTGCTTTATCATTGTTGTAAAATTACATAAAACTACTTGTCAAGGACAAGTACATGTCCTTTCTAAGCACTGATGCTGTCTTATGAGCATGTCTTTTCTGTCTAATAACTCTTGACTTCAACTATTCTTTGGACTCTCTCTGAAATTCTTTTGTGTGGCAGAGTTGAGAACCCATAAAACAACTACACCCAATGCCACCTGATATCAGTATAAACTCCCAGTGTAGAATCAAGTGATCTAAATCATTATTGGGGCAGATGAGGCTCTCCACTCTGTTCCTTTCAGTCTAAAGATTGAATGAGAAAGTTATCTGCCAGCCACAAATCCAACATACAGTGGTAGAAAGAGTATGGCAGTTGCTGTAAATACTCTTATTTACAAGGTAGAAAATAGAAGGAACAGAACATTTCCTCTTTCATAACAATTCTAAAATCCAGATGGTCCCTGCTGTCAGTGACTCAATTGGAGTTCAATCCTATTTCCAGGATGTTGTTGCCTATGGCTACGAACTCCACTTTCTGAGTTTTTGGTTTCATAGTCTGACAATCTTCCTTTTCCACAACAAGTAAGCCATGTTTGTAACTGAATAGTTTTCTCAGACTCATTTCTCCTGTACAAATTTGGGATTTAAAGGTATTCCCATTTTGTACTATTTATATCTCCTTATGTTTATTTGGTATAATTTTTATAGGATACACTGTGATTTTCCTGTAATAATGTATAATCAATTACATTAAACAAAAGCCACACCCCTAAGTCTTTTCCAGATAAGTTCTTCTCTGATAGGGACTCTGTGTGAGACTCCCATGAACAGAGCATTGTTAAGAGACTTAGAAATCATGTTATTACATCAAGAGATTCTAAAAAGGACTTAATGTTTTTAAAAGATATTTGTCTGTTTGAAAAAAAATGCCATAGATCATTCTGAGGCTATAAAACTTAGAATCTTATATTTCTACCATAAATGCACTCTTTGACCTAGAGTTTTCTTAATCAAGAATAATTTTTTGTCAGAAGATCCTAACATTGAGAAATAGTTTTTTCCTAACCTAGGTAACCTAGACTTAGATATTTAGCAGAGTTCTTTATGTTGTTCCATCTTCTTTCATTATACGCAACAAAAAGAAGCCAGATGGTACTTTCAATAGCCTGACTTAACATTTTTTAACTCTATTACATGGTCTGAAGGATATGTTTTGTGTTTTCCACATTCCTGTAAGAAAGTGTTGTCAAACTTTCTATGATACATAGCAAGGTTCATTTTTTCTCTAGCTACAAAAAATATTTTCTTCAGTTTCCTTCTCTGGCACTCTCTTGAAGGACCTCTAGGCTTTCACTAATAGTGCTCCTAAACATCTTCCACTTTCTTCACATTGTGTCCCAAATTGAATGCCCGATGTCTTGACTTTTTTTTCTTCCCTTAATTGCAACTTCCTTCTTTCAGGGATCAAAATCTCTTGGTTATTTATTACTGTATAACAAATAAATTCAAAACTGGGTTTGTTAAAATAGTAACAGTAATTATTTTTCTCACACGTCTTCATTTGACAAAGATTCTACAGAAATAAAATTTTTATTTTCAGCTGGAGCCTCGAGGATCCACTGTCGAGATAGCTGCCTCATATGATGGCATGTTAGTGCTGGCTTTGAAGTGGGAGCTCTCCAAGGCTGTGATCTAGGGTACTGGGACCTCTTTATATGGACCTTTCCATAGACTGAGGCTTCTTATTTATAATGGCTGGATTCTAAGAGTAAGAATCCCTAAAGTACAGAGCAGAAATGTGCAGTAGTTATACACTCTAATTTCAGAAGTCACAGAACATCACTTCCACAATTCAAAAGTAACATGTAACTAGAACTAACATTCACTACAAAACATGAGGCAAATGTGTTTACAGGTGTGTGTGTAGGTTTAATTTAAGGATTTTACCTGTAAGACTAATATCAATTTATTGAAAGAAAAAGATTAAAATTAATATATAAAATAAAACAAAATATACATGCAAACAGAAATTGCTCATCTCACCTGTTAGTACTAAATACTTGTCTATCTCTCTCATATCAACCTTTATTGCATCACAATCTTCTGTTATATAAGTATGCTATATGTAAAAATTTTGGAATTCCTCAAGGACTTGGAGCTGTAACCAAAAGGATTTCAGGCCAGCCTTCCCCTGCTATACTCATGTAGTCAAAGCTTTTAGTTCATGTTGCTTCTAGGAAGCACAACCTAATACTCGACTCTAATTTGTTAATTGCATCTCAAAATATATTGAGTTGTTGGAGTAGCCTCTTGGGTAAAGGCTATATTGAGAATCCTAAATTATTTCTTGTGAAGTTCAATTCTATTATGTTAAAAGACTAAAGTGATTCTGGCAGAAGACATTTAGCAGAAGCAACAATAGGGGATTCTTCCGAGAGAAAGAACTTGGTAAGTGAGTTACTGACCTGAACTCTTAGGGGAAGAGACTGCAAGTGTGAAAGCACAAAGAACTGAACTACTAAGATCTGTAACAATTTGAGCCAAGGAAGTTTTCTTGCAGAATATCCAAAACCAAAGGTGACAATCAGTGAAGAAAAATTCTCTTTACAACCTCAGGAAAGACAGGGGTGAATCAGCAGAGACTTGGAAAGGCGGCCTTAGAAGTAGTGGGTAGGGCAGCAGAAACAGTGAGAATCAATGGTAGAGTTAAGGTGTAGGTGACTCTGAACACCCAAGTTCAGCAGATGAATTCAGGGATAGCCAGGTGGAAATATGGTCAAGATTTATTGCAGGGATGATATAAGTAAAGTGGCAGAGTACAAACTTCCAACAGTATTTTTCTCCAAAAAAAAAAAAAAAAAGCAAAGAGGAAAATGACAAAAATTGTCAGAAGCAATGCTTTCTAAACTTGGGAAATTAACCAAAAGCTTGCAGCAATCTAGAAAACATTTTGCCAAGGAAAAACAGCTGAATCTCAGTAAGACCGCTTAGTGGAGTTCATATTTTTCCTACTTTCATCCCACATCTTCAGCTTTGTGCTAGCATTGAAAAATAACAGCCTATCTTTACAGCAAAAACATGCAGCGTCTCACATACCAGAATAAGCAAAATATAGCAAGTAAGCTAGGAATAAGGCACTTTCAAAGTCCGTTACCCAGAGAACTGTCACTATTTGGAGGACCTTGCTTGCAATTCTCTCTGGTTTTGCCTTGATTTGAGGTCCTTAAGTGGGAAAAGCCTTTTCCATGCAGGCTGCTGAAAACAGTTGAAGGCAAATAATTAATTTAATGACTGCCTCATGTGTTGCATAACAGTTGGGGCAAACGATACTAAAAAGTTGAAAGGAAAAGCTAGGGAATGGGCTCCTCATAGAGGCTTTGTGAAGCATGAATGATTTCTGGGATCTAAAAGACCACAGGCACACCTAGGGCATTGTGGACAACTAGGCTTACGTGCATGCTCAGGAAAGACCTAGAATGCCCTGAACTTTCACCTGCAACTGAGCTCGAGGCTCTGTAAATGAAGAAAATAAAGACTAAGGTAGAGTGATGCTTGAAGGTTTGTTTACAATTTGTTATTTTTTCTATCAGATTTAAAAGATAATTAAATAAGGCAATAATGTAAATTTACACCGTTATGTGCACAATATATAAAATTTCAATTTGTATGACTATAAGTGTAGAATAAAGTGAGGTGGAGTAAAGGAGCTGTAGAGGAGACTATTTTTGTAGAATATTGAATTTAGGTTGGTGTTCATTCAAATTAGATTGTTATAAGTTAAAATGTCAATAGTAATCTTCAGAGAAACCATTAAGAAAATAACTTAAAGATATACAGTAAAATAAATTACAAGGAAAATAAATTCAGACACTAGAATATATCTAACACAGAATTTGATAATGGAGATATTCAGGAACAAAGAAGACATAAGATATATACAAAAAAATAGCAAATGGCAGACTTAAGTCCACCTTAGCAGAAATTATATTAAAATTAAGTGAATTAAATTTAAATCAAAGGGAGAGATTGGCAGAATGGATTAAAAATCAACTATATTTTGGATAGAATAAACATACTTTTGATTTAATGTCATAAATAGGTTGAAATTAAAAGGATGGAAAAAAAACATACTATGTGAATAATAACCAGAGGAGAACTGGTGTAAATACAGGAATAGCAAACAAAATAAACTTTAAGATAAACATTGTCAGTAGAATCAAAAAAAGGATATTGAATAACGATAAAAGGGTCGATTTATCAGGAAAATGTAACAAGTATAAACACTTAATTTTCTAACATACCAAAACAAGTGGAATAAAACTAAAGCAGTGCACAAAAAGAAACTTATAGCTGCAAATGCCTATATTCAAAATTATAAAAGCAAGGAAAGAAAGGAAATAATAAAAATTTTGTAATTAAGTAAGATAAAAAACTAGAGAAAATAAACGAAATCAAAATCTAGTTCTTTGAAAATATCAACAGTTTTGACAAAACATTATATAGACTAAACAAGAAAAAGCAAAAGAAGAATTAAACTCCAAAAATCAGACATGAAAAATTTGACATTCTTATAGAATTCACAGAAATAAAAGAAGCTTTCAAGGCAAGACCATGAACAACTATATGCTAACAAAGTAGATCGCTCAGATTAAATGGAGGAATTAGTAGAAAGACAAAAACTTGTGGAACTTTCCCAGGAAAAAATGGAAAATCTGAAAAAACTCACAACAGGTAAATATATTGAATTAGCTATCAAAAAAAATTTCCCCAATAAAACTTCAGGATCATACTAGTGAAGGCATGTGTTCCTGGGGTTTTAATTAACACCAATATTTCTCAAACTCTTCCAAAAAAATAGAAGAATAGGAATCGCTTTTGAACTCATTTGATAAGGCCAATATTACTGCAATAAAAAAACCACAAAGAAAGATATTTTAAAAACCCTGTAAACTAATATTACTTATTAATATAGTTACATAAATTCTCAATTAAATACACACTGAATCCAACAACACAAACATGGTTATACATCACAAAGAAGTAAAGTTATCCTATGAGTGCAAGATTGACTTCATATACAAAGATCAACTAATGGAATATCTCATATTAATAGAAGAAAAGACAGAAAGCATGTGACCATTTCAATAGACTCAGAAAAAAATGACAAAATTTAGCATACTTTCATGATTAAATACTCAACTAACTAGAAGAGAACATCTTCAATCTAATGAAGAATGGCTTTTAAAAAAAACCCCTAGAGTTATCATCACATGAAAGTAGAATTATAAATTAAAAAAAGAAATGTCTGCTCTCACCAATTCTATTCAACACTAACCAGAAATTCAAGCTAGTAAAATTAAGCAACAAAAATAAATTCGATATATTCAGATTATAAAGAAAGAAACAAAAATCTCTATTTGCAGATGACATGAGCATGTGCTTAGAAAATCTTGAGAAATCCATAAAAATACTGCAGCTAATAAGAGCATTCAGAAAGGCTATAGGATACAAGATCAATATATATACTCCTTTAGTCCTCAACACTGGCAATAAATGATCTGAAAATGAAATTAATTTTTAAAAATCCATTTGTAATAGGTTCAAAAAGAATAAAATATTTAGGGATATGTTTGCAAAAGTAGCACAAGATCTGTACACTAAAATGTACATAACTTGTACATTAAAAAGTACAAGTAGTACAAGATTTGTGCATTAAAAATTATAAAACACAATGGAAACAATTAAAGAAAAGCAAATAAACAAGCAATTATCCCATTTTCATAGATTGGAAGACGTTTTATGGTTACGAAGGCAATAATTTCCAAATTCTTGTTGGAATCACAGCTGCTTTTTTAAAACTTTTTTTGCCAAAATTTACGAGATGTTCCTGAAGTTTGCATAAAAAATCAAAGGAACAGAGAATTGCCTAAGAAATCTTGAAAAAGAAAAATAAACCTAAAAGACTCACACTTTCTGATTTAAAAACTTATTACAAAGCTATAGTAATAAAGACTGAAATACAGAAATAATAATAAATATATTTATAAATATATTAAATATGTAGATTAATGAGTAGAAATGAGAGTCCAGCTATAAACCTATATATTGTCAATTGATTTCTAATGAGGGTGCCAAGGCAATTCAGTGGGGAACGAATTATCTGTTTAACAAATGGTGCTGGGACAACAGAGTAACCCCATGCAAAAGAATAAATTCAGATTGCCTTCTTGCACTGTAAAAAATTAACTCGGAATTGATCAATGTCTAAGAAAGCATCGACATGGCAATGAAAGAACAAAAATTACAAACTTTTTCAAAAAAAAAACAAAGAAGCACATTTTCATGCCCTTGATTTTTTACATATGACTCTTAAAGCACAATCAAACAAAGGGCAAACAGACAAATTAGATTTAACCAAAGTAAAAACATTTTGTTTCCCAGGATATTGTAAAAAAAACACAAATACAGCATAAGCAATTGGATAATATGTTTGTAATTTCTGAAAATATTTTATTAGAATTTTCTAACCTGGATATATAAAGAATTGGTACAACTAAATAAAAAGGCAAATAACCCAATTCAAAAAGTAGACAAGTGATTTGAATGCATACTTTTCCATGGAAGATATGCAAATAACCAGTAAGCATAAGAGAAGATTCTCATCATCCTTAGTTATGAAGAAAATGCAATGGATGATTACAACCCAAACGACAGTGAGTGCTGGCCAGAATGCAAGGCAGAGAAATTGGATGCCTCATACATTGAGGATGAGGATGTTAAATGATTCAACTGCTTTGGAAAACAGTTTGGTACTACCTTAGATAGTTAACATAGAACTATTATATTACCCAGCTATTTCGCTCCTACTTATGCACCCAAGAGTAATAGAAACGTATGTTTATATTTCAACCATTGCGTGTTTTGAGATCAGAGTTTGATAGTGTGACAGAAACCAGAGTTTTGAGAGACTTAAGTCCCTAGAATATGTACAGCAGAGTACCAGGAGGACATAACCATACAAAAAGACAGTTTGAGAGAACTATAAAATACCCCCCCCCTTTTTCACTGATTGTTAATATATATAGAAATGGGATGAAACTCTTTAAAGATGCAGAAACAACCACAGTAGAAGAGCAGACCCATCAAATCCTGTAGGTGAGACAGGATCAATGAGTAGAGCCATCTCTTAGTAGAAGAGCTGAATTAGCTTCAGAATAAAGGCTGCTCTGTTTGCCATAACAAATCACAAACGCAAAGCTTAATAATCAAGCTTTCCAATGAACTATGTCATAGACCAACCTCCAATATCTATCATAGGAATACAGACAGATCAACACTCGGCAACATAAAAAAGTGATCACAATTTTTGGAATCCAATAAAAAAATTATCAGATGAGCAAAACAGTAAGATGACATAATAAAGAATCACGAAAAAAATCTCAATGAAAGCAGACAGAACTTATATGATTAACATTAAAGACAAAACAACTATTATAAATCTTTAAAACATGCTCAAGAAAATAAGAAAATAATAAACATATTGAAGAAATTAAATAACCTTGAATAAAAGGCCAAATCAAACCTCTGAACATGCAATATATAATATCGGAAAAGAAAAAGACATCGGGATGGTTTTAACAACAGATGATATTCTGTGGAAGAAACAATGGGTGAACTTAAAGATATAATCTTATGCACATCCATGAATAAGGATACAAAGAAAAAAGAACAAGAAAAATGAACAAAGCTTCAATGAAATGTGGGACAATAGAAAGTGGTTTTATATAGAGATTGTGGGGGTTAAAGATGGAAAAGAGTCCTTTCCAGCAGTGACGACCCACCCACGAGAACGTGCCTCTCGCAAAGGATCTCCTTCATCCCTCTCCAGAGGAGGAGAAGAGGAAACACAAGAAGAAGCATGTGGTTCAGAATCCCAACTCCTACTTCATGGACGTGAAATGCCTAGGATGCTATAAAATTACCACGGTCTTCAACCATGCACAAACAGTAGTTTTGTGTGTTGGCTGCTCCACTGTCCTCTGACAGCCTACAGGAGGAAAAGCAAGGCTCACTAAAGGTTGTTCTTTAAGGAGGAATCAGTAATAAAAGCACCCCAATCAAGATTAATTAGAAACCGTCCCAATAAACACCTTTTGTAAAAAAAAAAAAAAAGGAGAGGAGAAGAAGGGTGAAGTGACAGAATTAGCACTTAAATTTAAAATGAGTTAATTTTATTTTTTCTAAATGATACCTCATTAAAATTAATTTTTGAAATTCAGTAAATTTCCATTTGGCCTTTGTATTTAGAGCTGTTGAGAGTGTCAAGTTTGCTGGACTCTAGTGGCTCAGCCTGTCATCCCAGCATTTGGGGAGGCCAAAGCGAGTGGAGTGCCTGAACCCTCGGGTTCAAGACCTGCCCGGGCAACTTGGTGAGACCTCATCTGTACAATAAATCAAAAATTAGCCAGGCGAGGTAGCGTGTGCCTGTAGTTCCAGCTACTTAGAAAGCTGAGGCAGAAAGATCACCGGAGCCCAGCAGGTTGATGCTGGGGTGGCCGTGAGTGTGCCACTGCACTCCAGCCTGGGTGACAGAATGAGACTCCAACTCAAAAAAAAAAAAAAAATAGTGTCAAGGTAATTTTTTTCTCCTTTGTTGTCAGTATACATTTCACTCTTAAACAACTACTGGAGTTAATGACAATTATTTCACTACACCTAGCATGCTATTTGTAGTTAGTGAGGCAGTGAATACCACAGTGGCACAATTGCTATGATGGGCTAACAGTTATTGGCCTTTTAGGAGGTTCAGGGATTAACAACCCTAGCTTTACACCTCAACAGTACCTCACTATTGCTTATGCAAATCCCCACATATGATGCTGCTAATAGTCTTCTGTTGAGTTTGAGTACACTTGTTTCTTGATGGATTTTTTAATTTCCCCTCACATGTGGTGAATTGCTGACTAGTCACTTCTGTTTCAAAGTAGCTTTGCCATAATTTATCTAGTGTCAAGAGTTCTAGTAGCGGAAGTCACTGGCCTTAGTTTCAAAGTTGTTATGGGATTTACCTCTTCACATGTGGTAATTGGGATAATTCTGGGGAGATGTATGTGTCGGTGCAGGGCACCGTAGTAGAGATGAGCTTTTCAGAATTTTAAAGAGAAATTGAGATAATAAATGCAACACTCTTTATCTTACTGCTCTATATTTGAAAACCCAGGGTATGCCCTTTTAAAAATAATCCCCCATTCAAATATTTTGTAATGAGGAAATAGACCTTTTGTAATGAGGAAATAGGAGATATATATATATGTGTGTTTGTCATTAAAACCATATACACACAGGCACACACACACACACACACACACAGAGAGAGAAAGAGAGAGAGAGATGACAGACTTGCCTTATGGACAAAACTTCTATTCTGCTGATCCAAAACTTAAAATTATATAGATATATTTACATGAAGTCTAATGAAACTTATTGAAAAAACTCACTTCTGAATTTTAATAATTGTATGTTTCCTGATTATTGCCACTAAAATGAAGCACAAAAAGGATAATACAATCTTTAGTTCTATAGATATTTGCACTGAAAACTCACAATTATGTTACTATTCTTGTATAAGTGAAGCTCTACTTAAAAGAGCAGTTGAGCTAGAATTATGTTTTATAATTTTTTAAAATGACACCAACATTATCTTTTATCCTATACTTCTTTAATTGACAAGGAGTAAGAGGTTTTTGTTTTTGTTATTTCCAAAACAGCACCTTTGGAATTAGGTTCAATTTGCGGGACGGTGGAGAAACTAATTAAAATGTTTCTAGCTGAGTTTTAATGAAAGCAAATATATGTGTTACAAAATGTAATTGTACAAGCTAAGTGATTGCGTGTAACAAATTCTCAAATAAGCAGGCATGAAACACACCTATAGTTGACTTGTATAATTTTAAATTATAAGAAGTCTTGAAACTTCAAGGAGAGCAAAAGGAAAACAGAACACATTTTAGATGAAATACATTTCACAATAAACAAATGAACACATTTGGAAAGAATGTGTAATAGTAATTTCAAAGGCGGTTGACAAGTACAGCCCTACTGAGAAGCACATATAACACCAGAAACCAAAAAGTGAGGAAGAAATAATGTTTGGTTCACCAACAGAGAATAAACACGTGATTAAAAACAATATGAAGAAACTTCAAACTTTAAGAAACCCGTCAAACTTTTTTTTTTCTAGGCTGAAGAATAATTGCAAGCAGTAGGAAATCCTCATTTTTTTATTCACTAAATTGTCAGTGTGAACCTTTTCACACCCTTAAACAATCTTACATCTCCTTTCAAAAGAAGTGAAGCACAAAACAGAATCATTCACCCTTTTAAAGAGGGTCAAGCACACTAGAACCACAAAGTCAGTTTTAGCAGACGGGTATGATATTCACAAATTGAAAACAAACACAGGTCAGCATGTGGGCATCAAGTCCTATGTAACAGGCGAGAGTTGATGACCTTTCTTTCTTTTCTTATCTCTTTATAATTTGATCTAACAATTGCCCCTAATAATATCTGGGTCAGAGACAGCCTTGGGAAAACAGTGATGGATGGCAAAGTTTGGATCTGGTGCCTATGTAATCATTATATTGGCCCTTCTAGTTTCCTTCCAGGCATTTGTTTTCTAAACTCCAGTTTCGAGAGACCTGGGTTCAAGATAACTAAGTTTTTAGCATCAAAACATTACTTACTTATTTAATATTAAACTTAGAAAAACCAAAGCCCTTAGATCACACCTTAAGGTCAGACAACTAATTCTCTGCCAATGAGACCAGTTTATGCCAGGTATATACACAAGAGAGTTGATTCTAGAAATCAATTTCAATAACCACGCTGTGTGGCTGGGGTGTGAAGGTAGGATATGAAAAACAGTGGTGAGAGCATCTGATCACAAAAAAACACGTTCAAGCTGTCTTCACCAGCTGTCTTGGTATCAAACTTTGAGGTCAATGAGTCCAGGAGCTCTAAAATTGTTAACGATCTATTTCTAAGACTAGACCTTGTATATTCTGAAGCCTACCACTTTGGCAAGATTTTAGCAGGCAGAAATATGCCTTAACAGTATTTACCATGAGTTTTAACTATAATGTTGGGTACAAGTATATTTTAAATATAATACTTTGGATTTTCCCTAGTGACCAATGTACAAGTATATTAATGGTCACCATGTGTGTGTTATCTTACAAAGAACTAGTTAAAATAAAGAACTCCTGGATAAATTATTGTTTATCTATTTGACCAATTGTATTAATTATCTGCTTTCATCACATGAGTCAACTAAACTCCAGAGAAATTAGATATCCCGCCCAAAGTCACACTGCTAAGATACGGTGAAATACTATGAAAGGGGTATTTCTGGGAGAAAGACATATTCAGATGACCCTATTAATGATGTCCTAAAAAATCTAGTTTGGAAAAGTCATGAAAAATCTTGCCAGATAAAATACAGTATGCTCATTAAATTTGATTTTAAGGTCCTCTACTCTCAAAGAGTTTATAATGAAGTCATACAAATAAAAATAATTTGTAGAAAGTAATAATAAATAATACAGGAAATAAACTAACAAGTACTAAGTAGTGAGTTAAGAAGAGAAGAAAATCAAAACAATGTTGACTAGCAAGGGAAGATGCAACCAAGGGAACAGAGAGGATGAGTAGTCAGAAAGTGAAAATGTCTGGGGAAAATATTATAAATTGCTTCTGATTCCTCCACATCTGAACACAGGAGATTCCAGTACATTTCAACACCTTTAGTTGAACATGTGTAGTGGAAGTAAAAGCTCTCTACTAAGTAGAGAGAGAAACAAAAGTGTAGCCATCAAGAAAGGAAATAACAACATGTATAATAGGTGACAATGATGGGAAGTTAAGAAGACAACTTGGAAGAGAGTAGAGCGATTGTTCTCAAAGAGGGGATCCCAGACAGCAGCATCGGCATCACCTAGGACTTTGTAAGAGACATAAACTCTCTGGCTTCAAAACCAAAAAATGTTCAACCAGAATCTCTGGGGATAAGACCCAACAATCACAAACCCTCCAGTAATTCTGATGCATAGTAAAATGTAAGAACCACTGAAATAGACTTGGTAAAGATGGCTTCTTTTTTCTGTCAAGTGGAACAGCCTGGGCAAATGTATCTACACTACAGAGAGTTAATCTCCAATAATAAGTACAAAACTGACAGCTATAAGGACAATATCTAGTCTCCTCACTGTCCCATGCTTCTTGTTTCCCCTTGAAGCCATTCAAAATCTCTGCTAGCTGGCAGACCCATGATGATGAGGAGGTCAAAATTCTTAAGCAGATTTTAATATTAAGAAGTCTTTCTGGAGGCATTAACTTTCACTGTCATGTATTCAAAGTCATCATGTTTTCCCTTACAACACTTACCTACTTAATCTAGTATTATTAAACTAGTATGATATTATTTTCTGGTAAATTTTAGTTTATTTAACTAAAACACAATGCAAAAGGGTCTTAGAAAGTCTCTGTGCAATTATTATAAGAGTTTCAAATATAACTGGAGAATAAAATAGCTCAAGGAGATATTGAACTGTTAATGTAAAATTTTAAGGCAGCTAGTTGTGAGTAACAACAATAGCTAATACTTATCGAGTGATGACTGTGAGTCGAACTCTCTTTGGAAGCCTGGGTATGTATAGTTAGTTAATCCTCACAAAATTCTATTGGGTATTATTATCTTTATTTTTACATGAGAAAACTGAGGGACCATAGGTTACATAGCCTGTTCAAGATCAAAAAACTACTAAGAGAGAGTCATGTTTATGGCTGAGACAATCTACCTGCAGAGCCCAAGCCCTTAAACATGGCAAAGGACTAGTTGTCATCTTTGAGCAAGAGTTCACTATTAAGAGGTTAAAAATGCTGATAAATATATTTTATTTAAAAAATCTGCTCCTTAAAGAAAAAACACCACTGTGGAAATGATGCAGGCAGTAGAATAGCAATTGCAAGTTGAGAAAATTTTGTAATTTTCCATCAAAATTTGTACAAAAAGCAGATCAAATTTTAAAGTAAGAAAAAAAGAGCCGGGCTCGGTGGCTCAGCCTGTAATCCTGTGCTTTGGGAGGCTGAGGTGAGTGAATTGCCTGAGCCCGCGGGTTCAAGACCCGCCTGGACAACTTGGCGAGACCTCATCTCTACAATAAATCGAAAAATTAGCCGGGTGTGGTAGCACGCACCTGTAGTTCCAGCTACTTGGAAGGCTTGAGGTGGAAGGATTGCCGGAGCCCAGCAGGTTGAGGCTGCGGTGGCTGGGAGCGGCCACTGCACTCCAGTCTGGGTGACAGTGAGACTCCAGCTCAAAAAAAAAAAAAAGAAAAAACATTTAAAATGTTATAATTACAATGACACCCCTTAAAAAAGTTTGAAGCATTATATGCAAATTAGCATGCAAAATATCAAAATGTTATCAATTATAAACCATTTATGCTGAAAATTGTCCAGAATCAGATTGCAGACATACGGACATTTGTACGAGGGAGGACCAAAAAAATCAGAATTTATTTACAAAAAAATTGTGTATTTATCCTTACATGTTTAAACTTTACTCACCTTCAAAGTACTCTCCATTTGAAACGATACACCTGTAGAGACTTTTCCACTGCTCTAAACAGTTTTTGAACTTATCTATTTTGATGCCTTTTAGTGCTTCTGTTGTTTTTTTTCCACCTCTCCCACACTGGCAAAAGAATTCCCCTAGAGAACTTTTCTTTATCCAGGGAAGCAAAAAAATAGTCACTGGGGGTGAGATCAGGTGAATAGGGAGAGAGAAACACAAGAGTCAAGTTGTTTTTTCGTCAAAAACTACTGAACACTCAGTGCAGTGTTGGCAGCTACGCTTGTAAACCGCCCATCATTAAATGGGCAAATGCATTGAAAGAACCTCCCCCCCAAAAAGAAAAAAATTAACTGAGGCCGAACAAAGTCTTTCATAACACTAGCTGGTACACTGACGCATGATGCCCATGGGTTCCTAGAATACTAACCTAGCAAGGGAAGACTATACTCCAAGGATCCCACCCTCCATAAGATAATTCCAGTTTATTCTGGGTCTCCGCCTCGTATACGATAACAGATATCACATATGTACATACATATTCTCAGACCATGATACCCCTTGGCACACTTAGGGATTTAAGCTGAATGGAAACTGAAAAAAAACAGAAGCAGGAAGGTCATACTCTGACTTTCTCTTCCCTCTTGTCCTGAAGTCCCTCATGTGACAGTTTTACTGTTTTATATCTAGTGGGAAGAAATGTCACACAAAAAGGCTAAAAGAATCTGAAAAAACAGGACTTGCTAAGTCCTCTCTAGTTTATTCTATTAAATGATACTCTGTGTCCTCCAATCATACTTTTGCGTGACTGTCCATAAAAATACACGGTTCTCCCTGAGTCTTTGGGTCTTCTTTCTGAAGGTTCTCATGTCACATAGGACTCTCTTCAAATAAAAGCTTATGCTTTTCTTTTGTTAGTCTATCTTTTGTTTCAGGAGACTCAGCTATGAACCTTGTAACAGATAAATAAAAGATATTACTTATTTTCCCCTACATCTATAAGGGGTTCCCCCCTCACCCTCATATATATGTGTGTGTATGTATATATATATATATATATATAAACATATATATAAACATATATATATATAAACATATATATATATACACATATATATTTCTTTCACAGAATATACTAAATATAGATATACGTTAGGCTATTGTTGAGAGTTGGCACTATAAATATTTGTTCTGATGTTGTAAGCTATTATAGGAGTTGGGAGATAAAAGGCATATTTGTCCAACAACAAGCAGTATTGTTCTCATGGTTAGTTATCCACACATATTAGACATAAGATTGGAAAAGTGTGTTAAGGTCACATCAAAGAGTGTCATTTTGTAAGTAAATACTTTAAATTTTATTTGATATGTAATACTATATAGACTGTAGAATATATTGTTATTCTTCATCATCAGGAGCTGTATGATTAAGGACAACTTTCAGTAAGAAAAATGTGTGAAAAGGATAAGAACAAAAAAATAGTCAGAGAAATGAATGATAAGATCTTGAAATTGGGTGAAAGGTGAAGGAGGTAAAAATTAGAATGTTTCAAGTGAAATTTAAAGGAGAAATTGGAAACAAGGGATATTTCAGTATCAAAATCAATATCAGGTGAAAATGCCAGAGAGGGAGAATCCAGGGATAATTAAGCCTTTAAGTGGTCATGGACAGTGGCACTGTTAATAAGAAACACTAAAATAAGAAACTCTCCAGTCCTTCTCCACCCTGGCAGTCACTGCTTAGACAATTGGTACCACTTCTGAAAATCACAAGATGGGGTATCATTTCTGTGAAATCCCTTCCAGCTCTAAAAGTCCATAATATTATAAAATAGGTTTGAAATTCAAAGTAACAGAGGCATCTTACTGGGAATATAATGAATGTCTAGAGATATATTTTGGTAATAGGTTGGAAAATGTCCCAGTCAAATTCTAACATCTTTATTGCATTTATGAACACACACTCTAAATATGAGATAATGGAATCATCTCTTGTTCTATGTCCCTTACAGTAATTTGATGGCTTCTAACTTGCTGGCAAAAATTGCATAATTTTATGTTACATAGCATGAGTAACTGTATAAGCTTTAAGTTTTGGGTTACAACCTCCAGAATCTCAGTTGACAGCCATCCTTTGGAATTGAGGAAAACTTCTGCCTCATGAGAATAGCAAACTTTTTTTCTAATTTCTTAAAGAATAACTTTAATAAACTCTTTCCTTTTTACATGCATTGGGTAATGTGGTCTTTAAATTCAGAGACTCTAATATAGAATAGAGTTTAGAAAAAAATTTGGCTGAAGATCAAGTAATACCAAAGTATTGTTCTTTCCTAACCATTCAACCCCCTGCTGCTTGACTTTTTTTTTAACTCATTTCAAAATTTACAAAATAGAGAAAATGATAACTTTGCAGAACTCTCACATTTTCTTCAGTGATATAAAAAAAAAGAAACCAGGTTATCAGTCCAAGATCTCCAAAGGGACACTACTAATTGTTGTGGCTCTATTGCCTTTATTTTATCCTTTATTCAAGCATCTCTAAATACTTTGGCAAGTTTTTATTTTGTATGTCAGTCGGTGGTCCAAGAATTGTCAATGTTTTTCTGTTTTCATGCAAACCATGTTCAAACTCAGCTGGTCTTCACTATCCTCCACTATCTGATTCTACTCAAAGTATACACATTTTTCTCATTTTGATTTTGATCCACTCTGGTGTAATCCCTTTCCTGCCAACACAAACCATTTTCTACTGCCTGCATAACTTCCTGTTTGTTCTTTCCGTTGTCTAGAATGACTCTTCCTTCCTGCTTCTACCTAAACCCTGCAAGTTGTTTTAAAGTGCTACTTTAGGTCTCCTATCTGTTATTCCTTCTTGGATCTACACTGATCTTCATCTTCTCTGAAATTCTGCTGAACATCGGATAAGCTTAAACATATCCATTTTTACTGCTACCATTTATTTTAACTTTTCCTTCTATCACTCCAACTAGATTTTCATCTTTTTTATCTAACATCTTTAGTCAGTGCTTGAACAAGTGATGGGGACATCTTCTGATCTATGCATCATGGGTTTTCCTAAAAACTTCCACTTGGTTTGTGGTTACCGAGTGCCATCTACCCCAAATATGTCTTTGTTTGTTTAATGGGTTGATTTAAATGATAATCATTTTGTTCATTTTCAGCAAATATTTAAATACCTGTTATTTTGCAAACTTTGTAGTAGAGTTAAATATAATGCTACCAAATAAACCACCAAAAATCTCAGTAGTATATACAAGTAAGCATTTATTTCTGTATTGTATATGTCTTCACATTATCTCAAGTTCAGCTGATCTAGGCTGGGCTCAGCTGGGTTTGACTACAAGCTCTGAGGCTGTTTTGGTCTGCTCCAAATGTCTCTCACCATCTTTGGAATATGAGTGATGCAAGGTGGTTTATCTGATAGCAAAATGCAGGCAAGTAAGAGCACACACTCAATCATACACACGTTTCCAGTGTCTACTCATATCTTGTCCATTACTAGTATGCCAGTCAAAACAAGTGATATGGCCAAGTATCAAGTCAAGAAGCCGGGGAAGGCAATGACAAGAGTATGAAGATAAGTATATACATAACTCCTACAGAGATCAGGGACAATAATTTTCATTATTACCAAAAGGTAGACATATAAAATTGACTTCTAGTCAGTCTTGCTATAGTCACTCTTACAGTCATTTTAGGGAAACCGGTAAGTTAAAAAGTGATTAAAACATTACACGTATAAGAAAAGCATGTAAGATCTTTTTCACACTAGCTTTAGGTTGTATATGAAAATTCACTATTTATCAGTAAGACATAGAAAAGGTCTTTGCTGATATTGAGGCCTTGTGGTCATTAAACTCAGGCTAGGTATCCACGGGCAGTAAGGAGTAGCAAGTAGTAATGATTAGGAAAAAAGTTATTGAAAGAGTAGAAGAACCTATATAACACATTATTTTTTTGTTTTTTACTAGTTTCTATGAGTCGCTGAAATAGAAGAAGGGAATGTACTCCGAATCTCAGTTGGGCTTGCAGCAGGAGCCTCCAGCACAAACAGTCTGCTAGATACTAAAATAAAAGAAACTTCTGGAAGTAAATAACTTACTGTTAGAAATTCTTTAATTTGTACTTTCTTCCCCTAAACCCTTTAGCTAGCTATTACAAGACCTGAAATTGCTAAATGGTGATCACACATGCACAGACACACATGCACACACAAAGAACCCATAAGTAGGAGGAGTTTTGATATGGTAAATGCTAGAATAGGATCATCAGAAATATAAAATAAGGATATCCTGTTGAATAAAACTTAGAGTTAAAAAGGACTTATGAAGGAAAAAAAAATCTTTCCTGTATCTTTAAATAATTCTCTTGTGTAGTTTCATTCTCTTGTGAAACATTCAGTTGTTGAGTCTGAGAAATCTCTGAAAGAGAGGTCTAGGAAAAATGTTGCACTGAGTGGAAAAAGCTAAGTCCAACTCAGCTTTCTGTGTTAGGAAGTAAGGGCTCTGTTAATAGCATATTTTTCTTAAAGAGAGATTAAAGGAGAAACAAACAGAAAAGAATAAGCATGAATGCAACAAATGTGAGTAAAGAAATAATTTGCAGAAGAAACAAAGTGGGCAATATCATACTTCCAGACTTCAACTACTGCAAGGCTACAATAATCAAAACAGCCTGGTAATTGGTACAAGAACAGGCATAGGACTAATGGAACAGCATAGAGATTCTGGAAGCAAAACCTCAATTTCTCTACCAACCATCTTTGACAAAGCCTTCACCAACAGTTACTGGGGAGAGGAGAATCTATTAGTAAATAATGCTGGGAAAACTGGCTGACCACATGCAGAAGATTGAATCAGGACCCCCACTTCTCACCATTAGAAAAAAATCAAGTCTAAATGGATTGAAGACCTAAACAAAAAACCTCAAACTATAAGAACCTTAGAAAATGCAGGAGACACCTTCATGGAAATTGAAATTGGCAACCAATTCCTGATCAAAATCCCAAATGCGTATGGCCATAAGAGATAAGATAGACAAGTGGAATCTCATCAAACTAAAAAGCTTCTGCAAAGCAAAAGAAACCAGCAAGAGAGAGGGAGACAGCCTACAGACTGAGAAAAAATATTTGTCATCTGTATATCTGGCAAAGATATAACATCCAAGATCTACAAGGAACTAAAACATGCTAAAAGGAAAAGAAAAACCAGCAGCCACTTATACATTTTAAAAATTACTATAAAAATAAAAAATATATAAAATTTATAAATATATAAAAAGAAAAACAAACAGCCCCATTAAAAAATGGGCAAAAGACACTTTTCAAAAGAAGACATACAGACAGCCAACAGACACATGAAAAAATGCTCAACCTCACTAATCATCAAATAAACGCAAGTGAAAACCGCACTGAGATACCACCTAACCCCAGTAAGAATGGTCATCATTAATAAAACAAAAGATGCTGACGAGGATTTGGAGAAAAGGGAACACTTCTACGCTGCTGGTGGGAATGCAAAATAGTTCAACCTCTATGGAAAGCAGTGTGGCAATTTCTAAAATAACTAGAAATCAACCTTCCACATGACCCAGCAATTCCTCTATTGGGAATATATCCAGAGGAACTCAAATCATTCTACAAAAAATACCTGCACAAGCATGTTTATTGCAGCACTATTCACGATAGCAAAAACACAAAACCAACTTTGCTGCCCATCGAAACTAGACTGGATTTTAAAAATGTGGTACATATACACTACAGAATATTATGCAGCCATAAAGAAGGACAAACATAGAGGCTTCACAGCAACTTGGATGGATTTAGAGTCTATAATACTCAGTGATCCTATCTCAGAAATGAAGATCTGATTACTACATATTCTCGCTCATAAGTGAACCCAGAACATTTACCATAATACTATAAGAAAAGTACTGTCAGTAGCGGGTCACTGCCAGGGGAGGGAGGGTGGCACATAACATCAATAAGGTACCTGATCTCAAAGGAAGTGAAGTGGAGTCCAAAGGGAGGCCCAAACCTTAGCTGTGTGATACAATGACCGCCTGTATACCTAATCCTGAATTGTACCCCACAACTTTAAATAAAAAGAAAGAATTCACACTGTTTGCTATTCTCATGCTTTAATTTGCAAATAATGAGTCATCCTGACCCACTCATTACCCACCATACTCACCAGAATAGGAACTAAGTTTGAAGTCCCAGAGCTAAGAAATATTCTGAGATTAACATAGTGACGGGCTTCCATAAAGGGGTTCAGAATGGGATTCTCAGAAGTGGCTTATGTCTAAATGCAGCCATGAATTCAAGTATAGAATGGCAAAGATTCTAAAATCTGGAGCGGAATAATAATAGTCTCACTTTGATATTCTCTAAGTCAAGGTACAATATAACTTCCTCCCCAGTCTATTCCAACTCTAACACCATATTCCCTTCAAAGCCACGTGTCCCAAATTTTCATTCAAAGTAAGTTTGGGATAAAATGTATATGAATATATTTATGCTTGAGATCACGGCTATTTAAGGCAAAACTTTGTTAACTGAAAAAAGATGGAGTGGATTGGCAAGGGGTTGAAAACCGAAATCGCATATACAATGTAAGAGAAACAACTGGCACTGAGGAGTTAGATCAGGCTGAAGGTATGCGATAAGTTACAGCCCACTGCGCAGAACAAAAACCAACAGAGTTTAGTGACATAATAGATTCACATATAATAGGATCTAATTAGATCTGAGGATCCTGGACATTTAAGATGGAGGCAAGTAGTTGGTATGTGAGCAGGTCAAAGGGCAGTTGCCATCAGAGGCTAGATACTTCAGATAAATTTGAATGCTGTAAAGGCAAAACCTCAAACTTTGGGGGGGGGCGGAAATAGCAGTGATAGGAACAGAAGCATAAGCTGAAGCTCGAGTTTCAGGAACAAAGCACAACTTGGTTATCAGAAATTGAAAACTCACAAGTCAAAGCTAGCGGATGAGTAGAAAGTAGCAATGTAGATCCTTAGTATTAAACTGGGGAGAGTTTAACACCTCAGTGCTGACCTTAGAAATTGCGTAGAGGTTAAACTTGTAGAAAAGAATCAAGAAAAACCAACTGTGGGTTAAGAAAATAAACAAGATTACTGTAGTGAAGGCCCAGTATATTCTAAAACAGAATAAGTTGGTGGATAGCTTCCTATATGTTGGCCAGTAACCTGGTCTTGTTACAAATTTCTTGATTATTCATCCTCCAAGGCAATTTTTGATCATATGCCAGTCGCTCCAAATGCAGCTTTTCTGCCAGGTTTATAGAACTTTGCCTCTGGTCAAATATTAACAAAATAATATTATCTAGGTGACACTATATTGTGGTCTAATATGAATATATGAGAATTTACTATAGGTTGACTTAATCTTTAAGAAAATGCGTTGTACAAAAATAACATTGCAACTCACAAAACATGGGAGTTGAGTTTTCATATTTATATAACTTTTAACCTTTTTTCTTGTAACAGAAAGGTTTATACCTAGGAAATTTTCAACCTAGAAAGGAAGGATTAAATCCAGAAAAATGAAATTATCTCTCTGAGATAAAAATACCACTTTCATTAATTCCAACCACATGCTTTCAACTTTCACAAAAAATTCAAACATCAGGTGCCCCATTGTAATGTTTCACAGTATCATAAACCTTCCTATGATGCTTGAGCTTATAAATCTAGAAGAGATGATAGTGATGACAATGAAAAAATGATAATACCAGCTACTATTTATGGAAGAACCGAAATTATGTGGGGTATACTTCATTTATTGTTATATTTCATAGTTATTTATCTATTTATTTTTATATATTATTTTAAAGATGTGGGGTATAGTTCAGGATTAGGTATGCAAGTGGTCCTTCTACAGGTAAAGCTTGGGCCTCCCTTTGGTCCCCACTTCACCATTCACCTGGCTTGAGGTCAGCTGCCCTTATTGATGTTGTGACCCTTCCCCCCAGTAGTATCCCACTACTGCCAACTTCTTTCTTATCGTATTATGATAAATATTCTGGGTTCACTTATGAATGAGAACATGTGGCACTCAGTTCTTTGTTTCTGTGATAGATCCTGAGTATGATAGACTGTAAATTCATCCAAGTTGCTGCCAAGTCCATACGTTTGTCCTTCTTTAAAGCTGTGTAATATTCCATTGTGTATATGTACATTTTTAAAAATCCAATCCAGTTTTGATGGGCAGCACGGTTGATTCTATGTTTTTGCTATTGTGAAGAGTGCTGCAAAAAACATGTGTGTGCAGGCATCTTTTTTGTAGAATGATTTGAGTTCCTCTAGGTATATTCCCAGTAAGAGGACTGCAGGCTCATATGGAAGGTCAATGTCTAGCTTTTTTAGATATCTCCACATTGTTTTCCAAAGATGTTATACTAGCTTGCATTCCCACCAGCAGTGTAGAAGCATTCCTTTTTCTCCACATCCTCTCCAGCAACTGTTGTTGTTTGTTTTTATATTTCACATTTATAACTCTATGATGTAGGTATTATTACTACATTTTACGAATGAGGAAATGATGTGCTTTAAAAAAGTAGGTGATTTATTTGAGGTCTCACAGCAAGTTAATAGAAGATGCATTGCAAATTTAGGCCTAAACCTGTGATGTGGCACTTCCATAATATGACATTAGAAAGAAGGCATTGTGTCTTCCATAAAGGGCTCGAAGTTCTATCATACATGCCTATGTCCAACTTATTTTCCACCTAGATATTTGAGACATTATCCCCACATATCCATAGCTCCAATAAAAAGCAGCTTAACATAATCCTAGATGAACAGTATGGCTTGGATATGTTAGAGATCATTGCTGGCAGAAATCAGTTAGAAGGAATTTGACTTGTTTCTATCATTGGTGGAACCTTATAAATAATCTGTGGAGATCACAAAGGCAACAGCAGTTTGTATCATGGAAGTAGAAATCCATGTTACAGTGTGAGATGGTGGCAGACACTGTCACATATCAGATTCCAGATATCCAACATAGCCATTTGCTATTGAATTCACCATCATGACAGAAAAGAGAAAAATCTCAAACAGTTCTTAAAACAAGTGAATCACTTATTAAATGTCTGAGAAAAATGTTATAATCTCCATATCAATGGTATCATCTTCTAATGATTGTTTACATGCCCACTCTGTTTATCCCCTACAGACAGATGGAAGAAATCAAGTTATTCTGACATCCTGCAGCATGCAAAGCGATCAGGAGTTTCCAATGTCATTTTACAGAGCCACCATCAAAATTTCATTATGATAGAGTGATCTGTTCAAAGTCATATAATTATAATTAAAATACTAAATGTGGATCTTCTTTTTCTTAGTGCAGGATTTCTAGGGACTAGATTGTGTTCTCCACAATGGAATGATATTTGGAGACAGATTCATTGAGAACTGATTGGACTTAAATGGAGTCATGAGAGAGAAGACCTTATGATTACGGCAGTGCCCTTATAAAAGAGTATGACTTTCTGTTATAAGTGAGGACTAAAGGGAGGCCCAAACTTTACCTGTATGAGGACCATTTATCTACTTAATCCTGAATTGTACCCCACAACTTTAAAATGAAATGAATTATAAAAAAAGACAGAGTAATGTTCTTCTCTCTACCGCGTGAAGACACAGTGAGGTGGCCCCCTGCAAGCTCAAGAAGAGAACCTTCTCCAGGAATTGATCCACACCCTGATGCTGAACTTCTTAGCCTCCATAGCTATGGAAAAGCAAATTTCTGTTGTTTGAGCCACTTAGTCTATGATATATTTTTTACAGCAGCCAGAGCTGCTGACTAAATCAATAATCCTTTCCTCCTCTTCACCCTCCAGCTTTATGAAAACGGAGGGAAACAGGCTGGAAAGAGGGACTGCAAAGGCAACATTCCTAATCTCCTTCTGCCTTAACATCTGCTATGGTTGGAAAGTGCCCCTCCAAAGCTCTGGTGTTACCGATGTAACCATATTAAGAGGTTAGGCCTTTAACAAGTGATCAGTCCATGAGGACTGCTATCTTGTCAATGGGATTAAGGTTGTTCTTCACTTAGCCTTTGGCTGGCTTATCCTTCCACCTTCCACAGTGTAAGGATACAGCATTCTTCTCATCTGGAGTGTACAGCAACAAGGCATCATCTTGGAGGCAGAAAGTAACTCTCACCAGACAATTGAACCTGCTGGTCCCTTGACTTTGGGACTGAACCGTAAGAGAATACATTTCTGTTTTTTATCAGTTACTCAGTCTCAAGAATGTTGTTATAACACCACATACAGAATTAGACAGAAACTCTTTCCTTCTTCTGATCTTTCACTCTTCCTTCATCTGAAAGCTATTTTAGCAAGTTTTAACTGCCCGCAGGTTGCCAGTTCTGAAAAGGCTCCTTAAAATCTTTTCCAAAATAAGAAGAAGCATTGGTTGTGGAGTTGTGCCTTGAGCTTCCCAGAAGGACTACTGTTATTTTGCCTTTAGTAGACATATGCCTACTGTCTTCTGGCAAGTGTCACAGCCAAAGGTAGCCACAAAAAAAGTTATTTCCAAAGTTACCCTGGGTAACTTGCATTCTTATCTTTACTTTTGGTAAAGAGACTGGAAGTTAGAGTCATTTTGAAAGAGAATACATATATAGATGAAGGACTATTTGTATAAAACTTTATTATTCTTAATTGAGCCTCCTGATGGCTAACTCTGGCCTTTTCACTTTCTTTTTGATCTTCCAGTGGATGTATAAATAGAAATAAAAAATTAGAAATATTTTTAAAAGGTAAAGATCAAAGAAGATAAACAGTGTAGGTAGTTAATTTTTTTAAGTACTAAAAATGTTATGAAGAAAGAGATGGCAAATTATGAGACCTAAAAGATAACACAAAGTTAGCATTGCTAAGATGTTCATCCTACCAAAGCCAATCTACAGATTTAATGCAATACCCATTAAATTACCAACATCATTCTTCTCAGACTTGGAAATGACAATACAGAAATTCATATGAAAAACATAAAAGAACACAAATAGCCAAAACAACCCAGGAGATATCATACTTCCAGACTTCAAACTCTACTATAAAGCTACAATAATCAAAACAGTTTGGTATTGGTACAAGATCAGACATATAGACCAATGGAGCAGGATAGAGATTCTAGAAGCAAAACTTCAATTTCTTAACCAACTTATCTTCAACAAAGTCTCCACCAGCAACCACTGGGGAGAGGAGAACTTATTCAGTAAATGGTGTTGGGAAGGCTGACCACATGCAGGAGACTGAAACGGGACCCCTACCTAACACCATACACAAAAATCAACTCTAAATGGATCAAAGACCTCAACATAAAACCTCAAACTATAAGAATCCTAGAAGAAAATGTAGAATGCACTCTAACAGAAATTGAAATAGGCCACCAATTCCTGATCAACTCTCCAAAAGCAAATGCCATAAAAGATAAGATAGCAAAATGGGACCTCATCAAATCAAAAGGCTTCTGCAAAGCAAAATATCCATCAAGAGAGTGAAAAGACAGCCCACAGAATGGGAAAAAATATTTGCCAACTGTAAATCTGACGAAGGCCTAAAATCCAGGATCTACAAGGAACTCAAATGTGCTGAAAGGAAAAAACCAACAACCCTATTAAAAAATGGGCAGAAGATATGAGTTGACACTTCTCAGAAGAAGACATATGAGCAGCCAATAGATATAGGAAAAAATACTCAGCTTCACTAATCATCAAATAAATGAAAATTAAAACCACACCGAGATACCACCTAACACCAGTCAGGATAGCCATCACCAATAACTCAAAAAACAATAGATGCTAGAGAGGACATGGGGAAAGGGAACACTTTTACAATGTTGGTGAGAGTGTTAACTAGTACAACCCCTGTGGAAAACAGCATGGCGATTTCTAAAAGATCTAAAAATTGAACTTCCCTTCTGGTAATATACCTGGAGGAACTCAAATCGCTCTATAAAAAAGATACCTGCACACACATGTTTATTGCAACATTATTCACAATAGCAAAACCATGGAACCAACCATGCTGTCCATCAAAAGTGGACTGGATAAAGAAAATTTGGTACTTTTACATGATTAAATATTATGTAGCCATAAAGAAAAACATAGTTTTGAACTTCACAGTAACTTAGATGGAATTAGAGTCATCAATACTTGGTGATTCATCATAGAAACAAAGATCCATGCACTACACGTACTCACTCATAAGTGGACCCTGAACATTTGTCATAACACTAAAAGAAAGGTATTGGCAATAGTGGGACACTGCCAAGGGGCGGAGGGTGCACAAGGCACAAAACATCAATAAAGGTATCAAACTTTACCTGTACAATGACCACTTATATACCTAACCCTGAATTATGCCCCACATCTTTTTTTTTTTTTTTTTTTTGTGTTGGAGTCTCACTCCGTCGCCCAGACTGGAGTGCAGTGGCCTCTCCCGGTCACTGCAGCCTCGACCTGCTGGGCTCCGGCGATCCTTCCGCCTCAGCCTTCCAAGTAGCTGGAACTACAGGCACGCGCTACCATGCCCGGCTAATTTTTGATTTATTGTAGAGATGAGGTCTCACCAAGTTGCCCAGGTGGGTCTCAAACTCGCGGGCTCAGGCAATCCACTTACCTCAGCCTGCCAAGGCGCAGGATTACAGGCTGAGCCACCGAGCCCGTCCCCACATCTTTAAACGGAAAAAAAAAAAAAAAAAAAAGAATTGGCAAGGCATTGGTTTTCTGAATTTGGAGAAGTTACAGGGTGACCGTGACTTTTTCTTTTTCAACTAAAGGCATTACCCTTCAGGAAGTCATATAATACTCAGATATCTGCCCATCATAGACAGTGCCATGCAGTCATAGCTCAAATAGACTTTTACAAATGGTAGAAAATAATCCTCAAATCAAGTGGTAGTAAAAATAAGCCATGCTTGATTGTCCATACAGGAACTGTGGACAAAAGTAGGAATTTTTTTATAAATATATCTATCTATGTCTATTGTTTTATATCTGTAACAATAGACATACACACACACACATATATATATATTATCTTTCCCTCATTAGTGAAAGATTCTGTGTTGTTCTCTTTGTTTATAATATCTTACTCTTTTTTTTTAATCCTAGTAATCACTATAGATCTAGTTTATGGGGTTATGTCTTATCATTTCCAGGCTATCTCAGATGTCAGGGTATTCCGTACATCTGTATTCTGAATGCCAACACACAAGTAAAATAATATATAGTATGTAATCTACGTATTTTATATAGTACTTATGTGTATTATAGATACATATATTATATATACTACAACTTTTATAAATTTTCAAATAATGTAAACTGTCTTCATTCCCCACTAGAATACACATAGTCAATAAAGGTTTTTTGTTTATATTCAATTAAACATATATAAATTAATACATACTCAATACATAAAGCAAATGCTAAACACTGTGGGGGGGAGTGAAAAATCTATGCAAAAACTCACAGTCTAGAAGAACAAACCATCTAATTTGCATATACTTCTAGGATAAGGCACACTAACTTTCATACATACTAAAAATTTAGAGGTATAAAAATATAGTTGGGGAGCGACAAATTTTGTCTGGAGAAATGTGAGAAGACTTCTTGAAGGAGGTGGGCTTTATCATGAGCCTGAAAATGGATAGAATTCTTGATGAAGCGAACAGATTGAACAAAAGAACACCTCTTGGGTATGTCCTGTGTTTTATTTTGTTTTTTTCAAATCACATTCCAAAATGTATCTTTTTACTCTCTGAGAGAGCACTTTATTTTGATAAATTAAACTCCTATGAACTGTATCATAATTTTACTCTATATACTCACAATGTTAATTTTCAAAGTAGTTTCACAGCACTTATTTTTTAATATTTATTACAACTCTGCAAAAATGGCACCATCAACCACATTTTTAGATCAGCAACTAGAGAGAGAGGAAGGTTAAATGGCAAAATAAAATAACAGGCTTAGGAACTAAATTCAAGTTTTTAAAAGTTTTAAGACTAGTACATCTCTAAAATGGCAGATTTTTTCTTTTTGCATTTTGAAAATCTTATATTATGTCTGAGGTAATAAGACAATGTGGAATTTATCATGTCTACTTTTAATTCTCAGAAAAATTAATAACAAGCAATTTTGAAAGTCAATATAAATACAGATACATGTGCATGTTTCTAAAGTTGGCATATGTAGAAAGCCATATTTAGAAATTTAAAATTTTGTGATGAATTATTCACATATTAAAAAAAAGTCACACCTCTAAGAATCTGAGAAAGATAGCTGTTAAAAAGCTGTTGTTTTTTCACTAATAATGTATAATGATTACATAGTATTCTCCTTTGATAGAATTGTCTCATAACTTCATATATATATATATATGTATATTTACATGAACTTATAGAACTTACATATTTACAGTTCTTAAGAGAGATTCTAAAATACACTTCATGCTTCTCACTCTTTCATCTTTATTTTTCTCTTCTTCCATCTGGCACTCTCCATAAAGGAATACTTCATCCTCATCTGTGATACTTACAAAGCCTTGTAGGCATGTTTCTAGCTAAAAACTATTATTGCATTTAATAATGGGTGACAGAAAACTTGATAGAGGTGAATTTTTTTCATTTCTTCTCTAACACTCCACATAAAGGCTTCGCTTCCAATAGCACGGATGATAAGTTTCCAACATTAAACAAATATTTAGAAGTACACTAGCCAAGCATGGTGGCTCACACCTATAATCTAAAAACTATGATTAGGAGGCAAATGCAGGAGGATCGCTTGAGTCCAGAAGTTCGAGACTAGCCTGGGCAACATAGTGAGGCCTTGTCTACACACACACACACACACACACACACACACAAGTATGGTGGCACACACATGTAGTCCCAAACTACTTGGGAGGCTGAGCCCAGAAGTTGAAGGCTGCAATTAGCTGTGACCATGCCACTGCACTTCAGCATGGGTGACAGAGTGAAATCCTGACCCCCCCAATATTAAAAAAACATAAAATAGTTTTAAAATATATTTAGTAGATCTTGGCACAGGAAAATAGTCATTTGAAAATTATTCTTTTAATTTTTATAGAGTCTTCCCCCCAAAAATATCAATATATACTGAAATATGGCAGAATGTTTATTTTATTGTCTAACAAAAAATTCGTCAGTCTTAGAAATATTTTTTAAAAATTACTGTTTTCGAAAATGCACTTGGCCCCAGATTTTTAATCAGACCTACTTAAATTTTCCAAAGTCAGCCATTTTTCTTAAGCCCAGGAGACCCAGGCAACATATTACCTAAAAGTGTTTGTAAAGAGGACAGAACAACATTAGTCCCTGAAGTGATGATTCTGACCTTGAAAAGGGCAGAATAATCACCTAACCTTCTTATCTTTTCACTCAGTTTTTGTACTTAGGATTTAAAATATTGCCTAATGCGAGAAAAACACTGGAAATAACTTGTATCTATATTCATCTGAATTTTCATTTTTTACGTGTGAATAAAAATACCAATATGTTTAAAATATATCAGAGTGTATGATTTTATAAAAAATAGTTGTAACATATAACACAGATAAATTATAAGGCCACGTGTTTTATTGACCAAAAGACATCTATTTAAGATGTAGATAGATACAGAGGTAGCCATACAAATAGACATATGTATACCCATATTTTAGTTAAAAAGGTGTCTTCATCAATTTTTTAAAAAATCCTTTTAATGGTATGGGTGGTATGGATGACATACATAGTACATACCACACATGTTTCCTGACATTTACCTCACGGTTGGTTGTAGCCTGCAGGTGGTCTAATTTCTTGTTCTATTATGAATAACTCACAATTTGTGAACATACTTAACTTTTTAAATTACAGTTTTCTCATCTGCAAATGGGAACAATTGCATCTTATACAACCAACAAGTGGCTGGACCAGCTCTGTGCTTTGATTCTATGATGTCAAGACAGAACTAATATTTTGAAAAATTATGGGACTTCCAGCAAGATGGCGATGGGCAGCATGGTCTGTGAGACCCTCTGCAAAAGATAACACTCATAAAGACCCTAGCTCTCTCCCACGGGCTGCAGCTCCCATCTTTGGCAGCCTGCTCTTCACAGGGAGCTCAGCTGCCACCACCACCACCGCTCAAACATCACAGCAGTCTGGGCCGCTGCCGCAGTCATGGTTGACACTACTGCGGTCATTGCCTGCCCATGCCTGAGGTGACCCACCACTTCGGACCGTGAAGCCCCCGCAAGCAGGATATACTGAGATTGCTGCTGCCGTGGCTACAGTTGCCACTACCATTGCCACACCATGCCTCTCACCCAGAGCCAGGCTCGTGGAGCTCCCCTCGTGTACCGGGAGGTGGCCACCACTGCTGCTGATACTGTCGCCGGCTCCCTTCCTTCCTGGGCAAC
>CAUYQG010166819.1:0-27795 GCA_963574415.1 Tarsius wallacei
TTTGAGTTGGAGTCCCACTCGATCGCCCAGACTGGAGTGCAGTGGCCACTCCCGGCCACCGCAGCCTCGACCCGCTGGGCTCCGGCGCTCCTTCCGCCTCAGCCTTCCGAGTAGCCGGAATTACAGGCGCGCGCTACCACACCCGGCTAATTTTTTTTGATTTATTGTAGAGATGAGGTTTCGCCTGCCCAGGCGGGTCTCGAACCCGCGGGCTCAGGCAATCTACTCACCTCAGCCTCTCAAGGCGTGGGATTACAGGCTGAGCCACCGAGCCCGGCTAATAAAATTATTTTTTAATAATTCCTTCTGTGTTCATTTGTTATTACAAATGACATAATTTTATTTTTTAAATTTTGAGTAGTATTCCATTGTGTATATATACCATATTAAAAAGAAAACACTTATCAGTGGACACTTTGATTATTTCCATATTTTGGCTATTGTAAATACATTTTTCTTTTTTAATATAATTGATTACAGCTATGATTTTTCCTCTGCACTGCTTCTATTTAATCTAATAAATCTTAGTATTTTTGTTTTAGTTTTTCTTCCAGATATTTTCTAATTCATCTTTTATCCATTGTTTAAGCATATTGCTTAATTTGCACACATTTGTAAATTTTTAATTTTTTGTTATTGATATCTAATTTAATTCCGTTGTGACTAGAAAGCATACTTTTCATTATTTTGTTACTTTTAAATTTGTTAAGATATCTATGTGACCTAATGAATCATCTATTCCAGACAATGTTCCATGTACACTTGAGAAAAAGGTATTTTCTGCTATTATTGGGTGGGGTGTTCTGTAAATGTCTGTTAGATTCAATTGGCTTACAGTGTTGTAAGATTCACTTTTTCCTCATCAGTCTCTATCTGGTTGTTCTATAAATTATTGAATGTGGAGTGTTGCAGTCTCTATGTATTATCATAGAACTCCCTATTCCTTCAATTATATCTGTGTTAACTCAATGTATTTTTGAGCTCTGATATCTGGCACATGCATGCTTATACACTTTGTGATATTCTTCTTTGTCTTTTTTTTTTTTACAATTTTTGTGCCAAAAGTCTATTTTGTCTGACATTAGTATAGCCAATCCAGTTTTCTTTTGGTTATTATTTGCTTGGAATATCTATTTCCACATTTTCATTTAACCTATTTTTTTCTTTACATCTAAAATTGGTCTCATAAATAGCATATAGTTAAACATTTTAATCTATTTTACCAATTTACAATCTATATATTTTGATAGGAATTTAATTACTTTACATTTAAATAATTAATAATGAGGAAAAACTTACACATGCCTCTTTAGAATGTGTCTCTACATGTCTTATAATACTTTGCCTTCATTTTCTCTTATTTCTTTCTTTTGTGGCGGGTTAATTTCTCACAGTGACAAATTCAATTTCCTTCTCATTTCTTTGTCTATATTCTATGGGCTGTTTTTGTGATTACCCTGAGGATTATATATAACATCCCAAAGTTATAACAAACTAATTTGAATTGTTAATAGTATAACTTCCATTACATACAAAAATTGTATTTTTATACTTCTTCTTACCCACTTCATGTTATTATAGTCACAAAATGCATCTTTATTTATTGACCTGTTAACATGTACTTACAATTGTTTTTATGCATTCATGTTTTAAGTTATACAGCAAGTAAAATGTCAGGTTTCAAGCCAAACTTGCAATAAAATCAGTTTTATTATTTGTCCACCTATTTACTATTGACAAGGATCTTTATATGCTCACGTGGCTTCAAGTTACCGTCTAGTGATTACAAACTCATTAGACTTTTTTTCTTAATCTGGCAATGTGTTCATTGCTTTCTCATTTTTAAAGCACAGTTTTGCCAAGTATATTCTTCTTAGTTGACGGTTATTTTATTTCAGCACTTTAAATGTACTGCCTTGTGTTCTGCAAGACTTCTGCTAAGAAATCCACTAGCAATCTTATAGAAGCTCCCTTGCATGTGATGATTAGCTTCTTTTTTGCTGCTTTCAAGGTACTTTGTCTTTGTCTTTTGACACTTTGATTATAATGTTTCCAAACTTTGATCTCATTAGGTTTATTCTACTTGTAGTTCTTTGAACATTTTATTATCCCACATGTATGTTTTATACTGCAGATACAACACTCAACTTCTGCCCAATAAATCTCTAGTATTCATTACCTGCTTCAGTTTATGAAAACCAATTTTTACTCTTTTAATCTGATAGAAACCCTATGGGGCAGGACTCAGTTCATCTTTGATTTAAAAATTGACCTTCTAACCATGTTTTATAAGCTTGTTTCTTTTTCAATCCAAGGCCGATCTGTTCTGGGCTGGATAGAGAAGCGGGTAATATCAGAAAATGATTTATGGGGTGATATTAAAAAAAACACACACACAGACACAGAACTCCAAAAAATAATAGAATAAATTATAGAAAATATTTTTCTATAATTTCTGAATGTGAATGTTGGAGTGAAAGTAATATCCAAAGTATAACTATAATCATATTGCTATTAACTAAAATAAAATAAAGATAATGTACATTACAATGTATGGAAACAAAATACTAGGTCATACATTTGTGCCTAAAATTTTTGGGAAATAGCAGCAAGAAAAGTGGCAGGCAGTTTAATAACAAGTCAAGAATAAAATGTTTGATGTAGGTGGAGTATACTTATTATTTGATAGACAGTAGAAAGAACAATGGAGAAAAAGAGATGTAAAGCAATACCTTGTATTTCAGATCAGAAAAGTGACTGAGATATGACAGAAAAAGAATGATACATAATTTGTCAAGAAAAGCCTACTTCCAAGATTTCAGAAAAGTTAGTATATTCTAAAGCAAATTA
Organism: Tarsius wallacei; assembly: GCA_963574415.1. NCBI lineage: Eukaryota > Metazoa > Chordata > Mammalia > Primates > Tarsiidae > Tarsius > Tarsius wallacei. Next base: position 2,851 of record CAUYQG010166819.1, read on the forward strand.
TATTTCAGATTTTTCAAGGCAGTAGAAATAGGTTAAAGAACAAAGTTTAAATAGTTTATAATGGAAAAGCTTAAATGAGAGGAAAGCACAAGTGAAATCCTTTACACAAGAAGAGATTTTCAGTATTCTTAATTTATAGTAAAGAATGACACTTTTAAACATAGTAGAATTACAAAGAAATTTGAAGGTAATTTCATTTTATAATTTATTAGTCTAATATCATATACCTTTACAAATGATAAAACTGAAGCTAAGCTCAGACAGATAAAGCAATTTAACCAAGGTCAGATATAGAAGGTCAGAGTCCACATCAGAATTAAAGTCAGATATAGAAATTAATTTGTATACCAATCCAGTTCTCTATTATTTAAATTATTACAAAACTGTAATTTTCACTCATAAAACTCCAGTTTATTTTATTTATTTATTTGAGTTGGAGTCTCACTCTGTCACCCAGACTGGAGTGCAGTGGCATGCTCCTGGCCACCACAGCCTCGACCTGCTAGGCTCCAACGATCCTTCCACCTCAGCCTTCCAAGTAACTGGAACTACAGGTGTGCACTACCACGCCCAGCTAATTTTTGGTTTATTGTAGAAACAAGGTCTCGCCAAGTTGTCCAGGTGGGTCTCGAACCCACGAGCTCAGGCAAGCCACTCGCCTCAACCTCCCAACGTGCTGGGATTTCAGGCTGAGCCACCGAGCCTGGCCCGAAACTCCAGTTTGTAATGTTAACTTTGAGTATCTTTCAAGATGCTCTCACTTATATGACTTTAAGGAATTAGAATAATAAAACTGACAAAAGCTTATTATTTATTTTAGAACAATTCTATTATTTTAAAAATAAGGATATTGATATTCAGAAAAATGAAGGGACTTGCTCAAAGTCAGAGAGTGAGTCAGCCCCAAAACCAAATTTGGGATCTTTGAATTTTCTGCTCTAGTGCAAATTGGATTTGTGTATGTCTAAATACTATTTCTAGAACTTTTATCTCTTGTCTATATTTAATATAGCAATCAGAGTAGCTTAAAAAAGTCAGATTATGTCACTCTTGTTTTGAAACCTGCAATTTATCTCCATTTTGCTCAGATTAAAAGCTAAAGTCTTTAAAATAGCTTACATGGCCTTATCTAATTCAGCCTTTATCTCTATAATATTTTCTACTGCTTTCACCATGGTTCACTACAATGTAGCCATTCTTGCCTCTGCTAAGTCTTAAAATCTCTATGAATTAGGACTCTGGACAATTTGCTTCATCAACCTGAAGAGCTCTTCCATCAATTAGTTTGTTCAGTAAGATCTTTGTTTATCAAATAATTTTGAAATTTGTTCTTTAATTCACCCAAGGATTCCCACCCTCTCCTTATTTTACTGTTTTTATTACACTTATTACTTCATAGCATGCTGATTATTCATATTATTAGTTACGTTTTACCCTTATTTTATGGTTATCCGAGCAAGGATGTAAGCTCTATATGGGCACAGGTCTTACTCTATTTTGTTCACTGGTTCATCTAGATATATAGAAGAACACTTGACACATATTAAGGGCTTAGGCAATATTTATTGAATTTTGAAAAGGTAGAAAAATAAGCCACTTCAAAGGAAAAAAAATCTAATTTCCTGGGATAAAGTCATCCAGTTAATTTGGCAGCTTGACATAAGGAGAGACTCACATAAAAATCAGAAAACATATTAAATATCAGAAATTAAGTTTCCATTTTTTTTCCAGTGGTAAAGTTAATAAAATGAGAACTTAAGAAAAAGGACAGCAGCAATGTAATTTAGCCCTAAAATCAGCATATACCCCCTTCTAAATTTAACTTCATTTTGTGGTTCAGCCTGAAAAGACCAGGTAGTTCAAAATTTGTAGCAGCCAACCCCAATTTTTAGTTAGCTATTACAAACCTCTTTTATGCTTTTTGGGGGATACAGTATTAATGGAATTTTGGTACCTTAACAATATAAACTTCAAAATGCTTTTCTGCCAAAATCAATGTCATGAAGATTTTCCCTTTTGTTTTTAATCTAAGAGTCTTATGGTTTCAGGTCTTGTGTTTAAAGTTTTAATCCATTTTGAGTTGTTTTATGTATGTTGTAAAATGAGGGCCATTTTTGGTTTTTGCATGTGGATATTCAATTCTCTCAACACCATTTACTGGAGTGATTATCCTTTCCCAATTATGTAACCCTGGAAATATTAGTTGAGCATATGTGTGGTTTTATTTCTAAGCTTTTTATTTTTTTCCTTCTGTTTATGTGTTTGTTTTTATGTCAGTACCATATTGTTTTGAATATGACACCAAAAGAATAAGTGACAAAAGCAAAAATAAACAAGTGGAACTGCATCAAACTAAAAAGCCACTGCACAACAAAGGAAACAATCAACAAAATGAACAAAGAATTCATGAAATGGGAGAGAATATTTGCAAATTATATATCCAAAAAGAAATTAATACCAAAATACATAAGGAACTCATAAACTCAACAGTCCAAAAACAAATGACCTGATTTAAAAAGGGGCAAAAGATCTGGATAGACATGTCTTCCAAAGAATACATACAAATGGCCAACAGAAATATTAAAAAGTGCTCAATGGCACTATTCATCAGGGAAATACTTATTAAAACTACAATGAGATATTATCTCACACCCTAGCAAAAAGTCAAAAGATAAGTGTTGATGAGAATGTGGAGAAAAAAGATTCTTCATGCATTTTTTTATGGGAATATAACCTGGCACAACCATTATAGAAGACAGTGTGGAGGGTCTTCACAAAATTAAAAATAAAATTGCCATATAATCCAGCAATCTTATTTCTGGGTTTACAACGAAAGTAAATGAAATTACTCTCTCAAAGACATATCTGCATGCTTATGTTTGTTGCACCATTATTCACAACAGTCAAGGTGTAAAAACAACCTGTTTGTCAACATATGAATAAAGATATTGTTAAACACACATACACACAGTGAAATATTATTCAGCCTTGATAAAAAAAGAATAAAATTTTGGCATTTGTGAAAATGAATGATCTTGCAGGACACTGTGCTAAATAAGATAAGCCAGGTTCCAAAAGACAAATACTACACGATATCACTTATATAAATAATTTATCAAAGTTGAACTCATAGAAAGAGAGTAGAAAGATGGTCAGGGGTCAGAGGTAGGGGAAATGGGAAGAGACGTTGGTCAAACAGTACAAATGCTTAGTTATAATATGAATAAGTACTGGATACCTAATGTACAGCATGATGACTAGCGTTAACGTTATTATCTGAATGTTTATATTCTCCCAAAATTCATATTTTGAAGTCCAAAACCCCAATGTGATGCTATTAAGAGATAGGACTTTTAGAATTTGATTAGATGATGAGGTCAGAATTTTACTTGACTTTCTTCAACCAGTACTTTATAGTTTTCATTGTACATAACTTGCATTTATTTTTAAATATATTTAAACATTTTATTAGGTTTATTCTTTTTAAATAAAATGGTTTCTGTAATTTAGTTTTTATATTGTCCATCACCAATATATATAATCAGTTAATTTTTTTTTTTTTTTGAGTTGGAGTCTCACGCTGTCGCCCAGACTGGAGTGCAGTGGCCACTCCCGGTCACTGCAGCCTCGACCTGCTGGACTCTGGCGATCCTTCCGCCTCAGCTTTCCAAGTAGCTGGAACTACAGGCACGCGCTACCACGTCCGCCTAATCTTTGATTTATTGTAGAGATGAGGTCTCGCCAAGTTGCCCAGGCGGGTCTTGAACCAGCGGGCTCAGGCAATCCACTCACCTCGGCCTCCCAAAGCACGGGATTACAGGCTAAGCCACCGAGCCTGGCAATTAATTTTTATATATTGATTTATCCTGCAACATTACTTTGTTTATCAGTTATAGTTTTTTAGGTATATATTACTTCAAATTTTGTACATAGCAGATTTCAACATTTGTGATTAAAGCAAAATTATTTCCCTCTAAACTGGATTTTGTATTGTTATTGTTGTCGTTATATTGTTATATTACACTAGCTAAAACCTTCACTACAATGTTACATAAATAAAGTGAGAGTGCATATTCATATCTATCCCAATTTTAGGGGTAGGAGAAAATCAATAATTTACCATTAAGCATGATGTTATTTACAGAATATTTCTGTGGATAAACTTTATTTGATTAAGGAACGTCCCTTTTATTCTTTGTGTAGATTTTTCATTAAAAAATAGTTATTAACTTTTATTAAATGCTTTTTCTGAGTCTCCTGAAAAATTGTTTTTATCCTTTATTTTAATATTATGGTATAGTATATTCATTTCTTATTTTTCTAAGCATAATTTTTAATTTTTCTTTTTTAAAGAAATGATTACAAAATGATTATAAAAGGGTACAAATGCAATGTTGTTACATAGATATATTGTGTAGTGTTGAAGTCTGGGCTTTGCATTTAACGAACGTCTGAACAATGTACATTGTACCCATTAAGTAAATTCTCATTGCTCATCTCCTTCCACTTTCCCACACTTTCAAGTCTTCAGTGTTCATCATTCCACACTCCACATTCATGTGTACACATTTAGCTCCCCACTTATTAGTGAGAACATATACTTGCCTTTTTTGGTTCTGCGTTTTATATATATATGCGTGTATATATATATATATACGCATATATTTATATATGTCTCGCATTTTCTTTATGCAATCATCCATTGATGAGCAGTGAGTTGATTTCATATCTCTGCTATTGTGAATAGTGCTGCAATAAGCATATGAGTGCAGGTTATTATTTTGATATATTGATTTCTTTCTCTGGAGTGGATACCTAGCAGTAGGATTGCTGGATTAAATAGTAGTTCTATTTTTAGTTCTTTGAGAAATCCCCATACTGTTTTCCATAAAGATTTTACTAATTTACATTTTCACTAACAGTGTGTACATGTTCTTTTTTTCTCAGCTTCCTTGCCAGCATCTGTTATTTTTTACATTTTAATAATAGCCACTTTGGTGTGAGATAATACCCCATTGTGATTTTAATTAGCATCCCTCTGATGATTACATTGATTACTGTTAAACCAAATATATTTCTGAAATAAATCCTATTTATTTGTGGCATATAATCTTTTTTTATATGATGCTGGATTAAGTTTGCTAGTATTGTGTTAAGAATTTTTGCATCCATATTTCTAAGGGTTAATGGTTTGTAGTTTTCCTTTCCTGTGAAGTGTTTTTCTGGTTTGGTGTCAGGATAAAAATGACTTCATGAAAAAGTTAAGAAGTGTTATTTCCTCTCATATGTTTTGGAAGAGTTTTTGAAGGATTGTTGTTAAAACTTTTGAGAACATTTGGTAGGATTCACAAGTGGAACCACCTGAACTTGAACTTTTGCTAGTAGAAAATTTAATTGTATTTCTTTACTTGTTATAGGTTCGTTCAGGTTTTCTATTTCTTCTTGAGGCAGGTTCAATAAATTGTCTCTTTCAAGAACTTTGTCAATTTCATCTAGATTACCTAATATGTTCGCATATAATTCTTCATAATATTTTTTCATAATCATTATTTTCTATAAGGTCAGTAGCAATTATTTTATATTCGTGATTTTAGTACAGACTTACAGTGGTTTAACATGATTTTTTTGGACTTTACAGTGATTCAAAAGTGATGCACATTTAGTAGAAACCTTACTTACTTTGAACTTTGAATTTTGATCTTTTTCTAGGCTAGTTATATGTAGTACATATTCTCTCACCATTCTAGGGAGCTACAGTGAGCTGCAGCTCCAGGTCAGTCACCTGATCAAGAGGTAAACAACCAATACTCTACAGTGTACTATGTCACCAGAATTTTTGGGATATGGTGTCTTGAGTTTTCACATTCTTTCACATCTATAAAATGACTATTATTTTTACTTAGGATGGACTTATTTTGACATAACTCCAGCATACGTTGAAAAGAATCTATAATTTGAGACTTTTTTCCTTTTCTAGATGAAAATAGTTAAAAGATTGATAATCAGTATTGTTGGTGTTTTCAAAGAACACATTTTTGGTTTTTTAAAATTTTCTGTTATCTACTTCACTATCTCTGCTCTAACACTGATTATTTCCTTTGATTTACTTATTTATGCTTATTTCCTTTTCTTTTTTATTATCTTAAAGGGAAATCTGAAGTTATGAGTTTGAAACCTTTCTGATATTCTCGTATATACATTAACAACTCTAACCTCTGCTTAATCTGCATCTCATACATTTTAGCATTTTTGAGGTGACAGGGAGACTATATAGAAAATATTTTTATGTTTTTGCACAGTTAGAACTTTCTGAGCATATTATTTTCCTGAAACTTGGGACTTGAGATAAATGACAAGCCTAGAGGATAAATTATGACTTATTAAATATTGAGAGGCCATCTAAAGAGTATTGCCGCTCAAGAAGAATGTGCATACATTTCAAGGGATGGGGGAGGTAGAGATTTAGAGCCATGAAGACATCCCTTGTACTTTTAAATTGGAGACCCCTACTAGAAAGATTTACTTACATTCCAAAATGTAACTATAAGGATTCATACTCCTTCTTAAAAAGCAAGAAGTTTTCTTTTCTTTTTTCTAAGAAGGGTCAGGAAGACAGCTAAACACTTTCCCATATGAACACTCATATTCATATCTTCATTTTCTCACCTATAATACCAACTTTAGTATCAGTATAATAACATTTAGTTCTTACTGTGTTATCCAGGTGTGAGGATTAGGACAAAGGTAGATTGACATTTTTATTATGATCTTAGTCTTAATAATTAATCTGTTTTGATCAATAATTCTCATGTTTGTATTCAAGATAAGATTATTAAATATAGATAATAAACATTTTCATTTACTTCTAGTTTTCCTTATGAATGATTCTTTGACTTGTAAGTTATTTAGAAGCTTTTGTTAAATTTACAAATATTGGGAAAATATCTGTCCTCTCAATAAATCCTACTTTCTCATTTTTTGGTCATCTGGGTCCCTCATCCCTCTTGGACACAAGATGAGAACCCCGACCAGAAGAGCTGCAGAAGATCACCAGAGTCAAAGAGCCACACACCCCGGAGTTTGGCTTGTTAGCCAGTTGAGTTGGTTGAACCGGGAGAGTTGCTGGCAGAAGGCAAGGCTCCAAAGCTGAAACACTTCAGAGGGCTGGCTTGCCAGCCCGCTGAACTAGCAACACTCTCAGGGCTTGGCTTGCCAGCCTATTAGTGCCAATACTCCTGGGGCTCAGCTAGCTGACCCATTGGGCTGACACTCTCAAAGCCCAGTCTGACCTGAAAAATACATATCAAATTTGGTACCCAATATGGGGCTCGATGGAAGGGTGAATTAAAGTCAACTCGTGTCTTTACTTTCATTTCTGAGAATTCTCTTCCTCAAGGTTATTTACTCTCTCACTAAAAACAAATTACTGGGACTCTGCCTGGCAGCTAAAAGCAAACAGCATGGCTGCCGGTCTACAAAACTCAGAAGTCAGGCTTGCTGGAGAGAACTTGGTTAATTCCCATCGCCCTCAGGTGCTGTGAATGGTGGCCTTATTCTGATCCAGTTTCCTTTCATGGAAATCTAGCTGTCAGATGGAGTTGGAAGAAATTTGGGAGTAATTGAGAGCACCTGGCCCAGACTACACCTTGGTGTTACCCAAAGGCTCCCAGGCTGACCCCAATTCTCCACAGCCTGATAGGGTGTCAGTAGAAGGTTTCTAGTCTTTCCTATCACACTTTTTTCAGCCTTTCCTAACACATTTTCTTCTCCTTGGGATCACTGTGGATACTGCCCCAACTAGGTGCTTGATGTCGTGGGTGTTTTTGTAGTTTAGGAGTTGGTGTTACTAGACCGTGTTGGTAGCTGACTTGATCCTTTTTGAAGAATAGCTCAGGACAAGATGTGCTTGTTGTTCTAAGAGGCAAAGGGTAGGAAGCTTTGGTTTCATTTTTCCATTATGTTAGGAAGCAGTATAATTGGCAAGAATGAGAAACTGCTTTTCATGAGGTATTTCCCTTTGGAAGGCATCTTGTTGAGTTAGGTCCCCACTCTCCATGATTGCACCCTAGTATGTAGAGTCTGGTCAGTACATTTGGGGACTCTGGGTAGGCAAGCACCGAGTGAATGCAGACTCTTCCCTTTGAGGGCATTTTGTCAGCTCTGTGCCTCTTGTATGCTGGCTATGCAATCTCTATGTTAAAATGCCTTGCTGACTGGGTTTCAACTTTTTGGAGGCCTTTCAGGGATGTTGATGGCCCAGTATTGGCACTTGTATGCCTCCAACTTTGAATGATCTCTTACCAGGAAAGAGGTCTTGTTAGGAAAGTAATCTGAATGTTGTAACCTGGCTCAAACCATGGGTTTACAAGCCAGAGGTTCACAGAAAGTCCCGGGAACTTGCCTCCCTCTGTCAGAATCCTGCTCCTAAACTCAATTGTCCAAGGCCTTTTTGAAGACCTAGTCTGAAAAGGGGAAACACTAGGTTTGAGGAATCCAGAGGCACAGTTGACAGCATGAAGGACAGGTATTACTGTGTAGGTCAGCATGACTAATTCCTACTGACTGGATCTCTTTTGCTATACTTGGGTGGAAGTCATGCTCTCATCCAAGGGAACCCCATGAGTGGAGAAGGACAAGAAAGTGAGGGGATGCTCTTCTTTCTTCAGTCCTTATTTATGCATATTGATTGGAGGAGGGAAAGCTTAGGGATGCCTTTCTTTCACCTTTCTCCCTCTCCAGATGGGTAACACGCCATCTGACTATCTGTAATGTGCTTTCCTCAAGAGTGCATCCTGGGACAAGGGACTACTTTGATCCTCAGACTTTAAACAGAGTGTCAAATTCTTTTGTGCCTAAGCATGGCCAAATTATAAGTTGCAGAATGGAGAAAACTGGCCTCCAGAGGGAAGTATCAATTACAATAAATCTTGCAGCTTCTGTATATGCCTGGTAAAAAGGTTCAAGTTCCCACATGTACAGCCTTTCTTCACGTTATAAGAAAATCCAGATCTTTATCAATGCTGTAGAATTTATTCAGCCCTCCTAGAAATCTTCTCAAGGGATGGTCTCAATGAACTAGGGATACCAACCTCAGAGGTACCACTGGAGAAGGCATCAGCTCATGAGGCTACTCCATCTGGTCCATCCTGCCCTCCTTATTTAGGTCTTCTTTGTAATCATTCCCATTTTTAAAACCCTCATTCTAGAATACCAGAATTACTTATGCCCCTACAAGAGATGTTTGGTGAATATGGTCCTAGCAAGGTAAGGTACCCTTTACCCTACAGGACTTGAAACAAATTAAAGAAGATTTTGGTAGGTTCTCAGATGATCCTGGCAAGTATATAAATATGTCCAATAATTTAACACAAGTATTCAAACTCTCCTAGAAAGACATTATGTTGTCTGAGAAACAAGCAGCCCTGCAAGCAGCAGGGAAGTTTGGAAATGAGCTTTGCATTTCATATAGTGCCAGAGAAGGGGAGGAGACCTATTCAAATGGCGTGTCTGCAGTACCATTGGAAGACCCTGAATGGCACCCCGATAACAACTTGGGAGAATGGAGGAGGAAACATTTTTTGGTGTGCATACTGGAAGGCTTGAGGAAAACTAAAACTAAATCTCTCAATTTTTCCCAAGTTAGCCATGATAAACCAGGGGTCAATGAGAATCTTCAGCTTTTATGGAAAAGCTAAGAGAGGCTTTGGCTAAGCATACCTTCCTAGACCCTGAATCAGTCAAAGGGCAACTAATCTTAAAAGACAAATTCATTACTCAGGCAGCTCCAGATATCAAAAGGAAACTGCAGAAGTAGTCCATAAGGCCGGACAGTACTTTAGAGAATCTCCTGAAAGTGGCCACCTTGGTCTTTTAAAATAGCAATCAGAAGAAGGTTCAGGAAAAAGAGAGGAGACACAAGACAAGAGCTCTAGTAGCTGCCTTATAGGCTTATACATCCCAGAATTCCTGAGGTGCACCTGCTAATTGTTATGAATGCAGCAAGCCATGACATTAAAGAAGTAATAGGGTGTCAACACGCAGGGCAGCAGAACAAGAGGGACAAAAGAGGCACCTCAATTGGCAGTCACCATTAGCAACAAAATTTCAACAGCCCATCAGAAATCTGGAAACAATGGACCGGCTAAGGGGATGGTGTCTGTTGCCATAGGTACACTCTACTGGAGCATCAGAAACCTAGTTGCCCCAAAGAGGACTAAATCTTCCGGACCTTGTCCAGTGTGCAGGCCAGAGATCTATGGGAAAGCAGATATACTCTCTTCTGAAGAAAGGAGAGAACACCTAGCTCAGGAATGGTGGCCACTAAGAAAGTCTGGAAACCTGTTACAGAGGCTGGCATAGCTCACCATCAACACAACAACACACAGGTGAATATTAAGGTTCTGGAATACAAATTAATTTCTGAATTAACATAGGTGCCAGTCATTTGATCCTGGCCATCCATGTTAGAATATAGCCTCGTTATAATTAAAGTTGCTAGGGGTTAATTCAAGGTGTAAATGTAGAAAGTTATATTGAAAGATGACAGAGGATAAGCCATTAAAGCATAGGAAAGATGTAACGAAAGTTGTTGGTCAGGAAGGATGCAAAAGACAGAATGATTTTGTATAGGAAGGAATCTTGTATGGTAAATTTTTGTCCTGCAATGAAATAGATGGATATTTAAAGGAAGGAAAGTATAAGACCAAAAAAAAATAGAGGGTTCCATGCATGTCAAAAAGTGGTATGTTGTAGAGCGGTATATGGAACTCAGCAGACTTGGTACTGGTGAAGGCCCTTCCCTCTCTATCCACTTCTCTTGGGCCCAGATTGAGAGGGGCCCTACACTGTTCTTCTCTCCATTCCTTTAGCAATGAAGCTCACCAGAATAGATTCATCATACTAAAATGAAATCTTAGAATCCAGGAGAAGTTGCCTCTGCTGACCCAGAAGAGCATTCAGAATGAAACTAAAGATCGTAAAATAATTGCCACTAACAAACTTCCTATTGATTTCCTCCTTATAGTCCTACCTATACTTACTGCCTTTGTTTTTATCTAGATTTGCACCATAAAATGCCTCTGTCAAATACCCTTTAATCCTGAACACCCTTGGGATTGTTTTCTTCCCTAGATGTTTCCCTCACAGGAGTGAGAAAAAGGTCTGTTCTATTTTGCTAACTATTTGTATTATTAGCCCTAGCTCCCTATAATCATCCCCTTTCTTCCTCCATTACATACTTGGCTCAACAGGGTAATTAATCAAACTGTTAGATATGCCCACAGGAGGGACCTTCTCTAACTCTCCCCTTGGTAGCTCTACCATTGTCTCTCAAGCAGATAGGAAATCCCAATGGTTACTGGTATGAATTCACTGCTCTAAAAGAAGCAGCGAAACTCAACCAGAAAGCTCCCTGAGGTGAAAAGACCTTAATTAAGGTTGAAGAAGTAGCAGAAATGTGGGAAATGATTCTTTCTGTTTCCAAACACACTTAGGACTTTCCTGGGTGGGATGGCTTGCCCCTGAGTTTTGTAGTACAGATGTTTTTCCATCAAAATAAGACATCACTTGGGGTATGATGACCATGGGCTCTAGTCTCTAATTGAGTCCCTACCAAAACTGGATGGTGTATAGCCATAATACAAAAATGAATAGACAGGTCAGAGTATACAACAATGAATGCAACAAATTGCCAGTATCAAATTGTCAAATGAATTGCACTGACACCTGATATTGTATCACCAGTCTCTTCAGCTGCCTTGTTCTAATGTGTCAGCACACGGAAATTGTTATAGCCCAAGGTATATGTAAGTCTCCATATTATGACATCCATCCAGGAAATACCTTCTCTAAACTTTTCCAGAGCATAATTTCTTCCTATAATCCTAACCATCATGCCTGTAGAACCCATACACACAATGGAATGGACCTTCAGGGGAATGCCAAATGAAAACAGCTAGGGTTATCGGAAGAGGATTTCCCTCACGACTGTTCCCATGACCTTAATGAACCAAAGGAAATTATGGTCACTGGGGTATTCCTCCCATTTGGAACCATCAGGGCACCTTCCTTAATCGAAACTGGATATTACTTTTTATGTGGCCAGGGATTATACCTTACAAATGGAAAGGTGCTTGCACAATGGTGGCTGCTGTTCCTAAGGTTATGATCTTGAATCAAATTCAAATAACTTATTCTGGGCATATTCTGAACTTAAGATCTTTCCTGGGACAATCCCTACAGCGACAATGAGGTTGTAGAGATTTAAGGCCTCCATCCAGCACTAACATGCCTAGCTATAATATACATATACCTAGTCTAGGAGGATGTATTCTGGACCACCCAATCCCACATAGACCTGGACTAGGACATTCCATTGCCAGGGATTTCTTTTGGTTTTGGGGGATACCCCTATTTGAAAAATCTCTATTAAATCTCACCCTGATGTTACAGCAAGGGTGGAAAAACACAGTAGCTGCTACTGAGAGTCAACAAACATATATTAACTGGCTAGCTACTGTGGCCTTACAAAACCATCAAGCATTGGATATGCTTACAGTGGAACATGGAGGAATGTACATGTTATTAAATGAAACTTGTTGTTTCTGGATTAACACTTCCTCCCAAGTAAAAGAGAATTTGCAGGTTATAAAAATAACATTAAAATCATTGACTTTTTTATGAGAACAAGCAGGTTCAGGACCCAATGGTTACAATCTTTTTTATTCTTTTTAGTGATTTCCAGTATGTGGACACGGGTTTTCCCTTAATAGCTCCTTTCATTGTATTGCTTGTGTTTGGTTCATGTATAGTTAACCTCCTTGTAAAATGTATTTCTTCTCATCTAGGAGCCATCAAACTCCAGAGGGTGATGCAAATGGAACCTTGTATGGAAGCTTCCTACTCCTGAGGACCCTTAGATTGCTCTCTGGAGGATCCCTAGCTGTTGCTCCCATATGATGCCCATGATCAGCAGGAAGTAGCCAGACCAGTCATCATCCTTACTCCCTAATGGCAGTTAGGGTTACTACTCCAGAGTGGGGAATGAGAGAGGAGGTAGAAAACAACTAGACAGACAGACAGGGTGGGTCCAAAGTAACAAACTGAGAAGAGACAGTCAGTAAACAAGTTGGTAGACAGACAGGGCAGATCCCGGGTAACAAAATAACAAACTGGGGGGAGATGTCAGCAGACAGACAGGGAAGGTCCCCCAGTAACAAAGTAACAGACTTCCTGCTGCCAAGACTGGAAAACACCCAATCAGCTCACAGCTAATGCTAGACAATTGGCTCAGTCTTAGGGCTACATAAGCACCGAGTTTCAGCTTCAAATAAGTAACCCCTTTGGGTTCCCTCCCAGTATGGGAGCTTTTCTGTCCTGGCAATAAATCTGCTTTCTCACTTTCCAGCTGTTCGTGTCCCTCATTCTTCCTGGACATAAGACAAGAATCCTGACCTGAAGAGCTGCAGAATATCATCAGAACTGAAGAGCCATGCACCCCAGAGGCTGGCTTGCCAGTAGACGGAGCCAGCTGAACCAGGAGATGTGCTGGCAGAAGGCAAGATTCCCAAGCTGAGACACATCTGGGGGCTAACTTGTTAGCCGACTGAACCAGCAACACGCCTTGTCAGCCCATTAGAGCCAACACTCCTGGGGGTAGGCTTGCCGGTCCACTGAATTGGCAACACTCTCACAGCTTGGCTTGCCAGCCCATTAGAGCCAGCAATCCTGGGGCTAGGCTTGTCAGCCCCTTGAGCTGATACTCTCTGGGGCTCAGCTAGCCAACCCATTGAGCTGACACTGTTGAAGACCAGACTGACTTGAAAAATTCTTATCATCACTGTAAAGGTGTTTCACTTCTCTGGTTAAGTAGATGCCAAGTCATTTCTTTTCTTTTTTTTTTTTTTTTGTGGCTATTGTGAATGGAATTGTGTGTGTGTGTGTGTGTGTGTGTGTGTGTGTGTGTGTGTGTGTTTTCCTTAGCCAACTTGTTGGTGGTATATAGAAAGGTAACTCTCTTTTGGACACAGATTTTGTATCTTGAGACTTTACTAAAGTTGTTTATCATTGCAAGAAGGTATTTGACAGACTATCTATGGTTTTCTAGGTATAAAATCATATCCCTCACAAAGAAAGATAACTTGACTTTCTCTTTTTCTATTTGGATACCCCTGATTTTCTCCTCCTGTCTGATTGCTCTAGCTAGGACTTCCAGTACTATGTTGAATAGGAGGGGTGAGAGTGGGCATCCTTGTCTTTTTCCAGTTCTTAGGGGAAATGCTTCCAGCTTCTGCCCTTTAAGTATGATGTTAGCTACAGGTTTGTTATAGATGGTTCTTAATATTTTGAGGAATGTTTGAGGAATCTTGGTGTCTAAGGGTTCTTATCAAAAAGAGATGCATATTTTCTCAAATAGGTTTTCTGTGTCTAATGAGATAATCATGTGGTTCTTGGTTTTACACCTGCTAATGTTCTAAATTATGTTTATAGTCTTATGAATGTTTAACTAGGCCTGCATTGTTGTTGGGTACAATTTGCTAGAGTCTTGTCAAGTATGTTTGCATCAATGTTTATCAGGGAAATTGACAGGTAGTACTCTTTTCTTATTGGATCTTTGCCAGTTTTGTGTATCAAGATGATATTAGCTTCATAAAATGAGCTAGGGAATAATCCTACCTTCTTGATTGACTGGAATGCTTTCAGTACGATTAGTATCAGCTATTTCTGTATGTCTTGTAGAATTCAACTGAGAAACCATCTGATCCAGGGCACTTTTTGGCAGGAGGTTTCTTATAACTGAGTCAATTTCTTGGATTGTTATTGGTCTATTTAGGGTTTTAACTTTTTCTTGTTTCAACTTTGGGAGGTTGTGTGGTACCAGGAATCCTCTATTTCTTCTAGATTTTCTAATTTATTTGCACACAGATGTTCATAGCAATGTCTGATAATCTTTAAAATTTCTTTGTGGTCAGTTGTGACATTGCCTTTTTCATTTCTAATTATGTTTATTTGGACTTTCTCTCTCTCTCTCTCTCTCTCTCTCTCTCTCTCTTTCTCTCTCTCTGTCAATTTGGTGACCAGGAGTTTGTCAATCTTATCTGTTGTTTCAAAGAATAAGTTTGGTTTCTTGATCGTTTATATAATATTTTTGCCTTTTATTTCCTGCAATTGTGACTTTATCAGAGTAATTTGGATTTTTCTACTGAAATTAGAATTTAGTGTTCTTACCTTTCCAGGTCCTTTAGGTGTGACATTAGGCTGTTTATTTGTGATCTTTCTATTTTCTTGATATGTGCATGTAATATTATAAATTTCCCTCACAATGTTAATTTCACAGTATCCCAAAGGTTTTGATATGTTGTTTCTGTTTTCATTCATTTCCATGAATCTTTTTACTGCTGTCTTGATTTCAGTGTTGACCCAAAACTAATTCAGCAGCATGTTTTTTAGTTTCCATGTCTTTGTGTGTCTTGATGGGTTCTTGTTGATGGTGAAATTTATTTTTATTCCACTGTGATCTGAAGTGTTGCTTCATATTATTTCAACCTTTTGAAATTTGTTCATGCTTGATTTATGTCCAAGAATGTGATCAATCTTGGAGTATGTTTTATGTGCTAATGAATAGAATATATACTCTGTGGTTGTCAGGTGGAATGTTTTGTAGATGACAACTAGGTCCAGTTGGTTGAGCACTGAGTTAAGGTTTTTGGAACTCCTTGTGGTTCTTTCCTTGATGATCTCTCTAGTGCCGTTGGCAGGATGCTAAGGTCTCTGACTATGATTGTATGAGTATCTATGTTCTCCCTCAGTTTATATAGCAGTTGTTTTATAAATCTGGGTGTTCCTATATTCGGTGCATACATATTTAAGATGGATATTGCCTGCTGGTGGAATTAGCTTTTTGTCATCATGTGGTTTCCTTCTACGTCCTTTTTAACTTTTATTGGCTTGAAATGTGTTTTGTCTGATGTAATGCCCACCCCTGCTCTTTGTTGTTTTCCATTTGCCTGGAAGATCATTTTCCAGCTCTTTACCTTGAGCCTGTGGGTGCCCTTTGAGGTGAGATGGGTTGCCTGGAGGCAGAAGAATGTTGGATCATGTTTCTTTATCCAGTTTGCTACTGTATGCCCTTTTTAGTGGTACATTCAGTACATCCATGTTCAAGTTAATTATTGATATGTGAGGGTTTATTACTGCCATAGGATGTTCAGAGATGTCTTTACTTCTTTTTTCTTTTTTTCTTTTCCTTTTTCAGATTCTGTGAGTGATCTATATAATCTTTTTGTGTTTGCCTGTGTTTTTGCAATGATACGGACTGTTTTGTTTTGTTTTTTGCTTTTGTGCTCAAAACGTTCTTAAACATCTCCTGAAGGGATGGTCTTCAGGTGGCATATTCGCTTGGGGATTGGATGTCTGGGAAGGATTCTAATATTTCAACATTGATGAAACATGGATTCATGAATTAGGAAATTCTTGGCAAGAATTGTTTATATTTGGGAACACTAAAACTGGGACTTTAGTCTCTTCTGGCTTGTAGGGTGTCTGCTGAGAAGTCTGCTGCAATTTTGATGGTTCTTACTTGGGAGGTGGTTTGACCCTTCTCTTTAACTACTTTTAGAATTATTTCTTTCATGCTTACCTTGTGGAGATGGATTACTATGTCTCTTGGTGATGATCTTCTTATGCAATACCTTGCAGTTTCTCTGTATGTCTTGCATTTGGAAGACTTCTTGGAAGGCTTGTTCCAAGGTGTTCTCAGTTTTCCCTTCTGTTTCAGGGATACCAACTCATTATAGATTTGGTTTCTTTACATAGCCCTTGGTATGCACTTGTAACCTTTTCTCATTCTTTTTGAGCCTTTTCTCTTTGTTTTGTTTGCTTTATCTTCCAACTGGTTTAGTTCAATATTTGGATCTTCAAACTTTGAGAGTCCTTCCTCTGCTTACTCAATTCTGCTACCTAGGCCTGTTATTTTGCTTTGAAATTCCAGGAAGAAATTTCTCATTTCCCAAATTTCAACTTGAACCTTTCTTACATTGGCTAGTTCAACTTTTACTTCTTGTATGGCTTCCGTTGTATGTATGATCTTTCCTTCTAATGTCTCATGACTTTCCTTAACTGCTTTTGCCAACCCTTGTCTGAATTCTGTGTCAGCCATCAGGTACAGGATATTCTGGGTGGATTCCATTGTTTGGAAACTGGTAGGTGCTTTTGTAAGTGATGTCACATTAAGGCTTTGAGGATTGCCAGTGTTTTTCTGCTGTTTCATCTTCATCTGTGAGGAGCAACTCCTCCGTTTTTAAAATTATGTTTAGTTTGTTCTTTTGTAGTTAGATATGTTCTAGCTGACCTAGTGTCTTTTCTGCTGTTCAAATTAGTTCACATAAGGAGAGAGAAGAGGGCATTTACTTCTGCTTATCCACCCTTGCTGAGCAGTGTTCCGATTTCAAAGTTACTTTCTCTTGCCAGTCAGACTGCTTTCCAACCCCCATTGTGAGCTCTTTGTAGAAATCAGGAGGGTAGATGGGTAGGCCCCTCAGCAACTGGCAATACTGCCAAAGATTGGTGCCATTCATAACTCAGAAGTGCTCCTGCCAGAAACAAGGCCTCTAGGAACCTTTCACAACTCTCCCTCTCCCATCAACTATCATGAACAGACTTCACAGCAGGAGATTCCCTGTCATTATGGGACCCGCCCTTTGGCTGTGTGAGACTGGCAGGAAACCCTTACTGATATGAGGAGTCAACCATCAGATGCTGGCAATTGGCACCAAGCGAGTGCAAACAGCAGGTGAGATTTTCTAGCCTAAAACCTAGCCACCAGACACCACTGGCATAGAACATGCTCTCCTCTTGGGGGTTGACTGGTGGTAAACATTTTCAGTGCTAGTGGTTCCCCAACTCTATGTGGGCTCTGGCAGCATGCTGTTTTGCCTTAGCCAGGTCTCCTCCTGTGTGAGAATAAAGCCCCATATGTGACTTGGAGAAAGGGAACTGACCCAGACTGTGTCCAGAATGCTCACTCATACAAGGCAGAACTACAAATTTTATGTGAGCTGGTGCCTGACAGGGATGAAGCTTCCCAGGTCCATTGCTAGCTGCTCGCCCTCTCTCCTTTCTTGCTCTCTATGCATTCCAAGAGTCCTCTGTGGCATGTCGGGTGCTTCTTCCATCCAAATCTTCTTCAGCTGCCTGAGTTTTGCAGCAATTGGGTTTGTCGTCCCTGTTCTGTTCTGTGAGAGAGGTGAAGGTCAGTTACTCCTCAGTGGCCATCTTGGATCCCCCAACTTTATTTATCTTTTCAATTCTGTCAGTCTGTGCTTCAAATGTTTGGGAATCCACTGTTAGTATATGTGTATAATTGTAATCCCTCCTTGATAAATCACACTTTTTTGCATCTAGTGATTTGTTTAGCCTTAAAATCTCTTTTGTCTAATATTATTATAGCTAATTTTTTTTGCTTACTATTTTCATAAAAGTGTATCATTTCTTTTTTTCTACTTTTTTAACATCAATCTATTTTTGTCTTTGATACTAAAATGTAACTTTTATGAACAGCATCAAGTTAAATCTTCTATATTTTTTTAAAGTTTTTTTTTGTTTGAGTATTTTTGCTTGTTTGGCAGTGTCTGACTCTGTTGCTTAGGCTGAATTGCAGTGGCATGATTATGGCTCAATGAAGCCTCTACTTCCCAGATCAGGTGATTCTTCCACCTCAGTCTCCCAAGTAGCTGAGAATACAGGTGCATGTCATGATGCCTATTTTTTTTTATTTTTAAAATGGTTTTGGTAGAGATGAGATCTTGCTATTTTGCCCAGGCTGTAGATCTTTTATTTCTTTTTAAATTCAGTCTTCCAATCTCTTTCTTTTGATTAGAGCATTTAATCTATTATATTTTAATGCAATTATTGACACAATTTTGTTAATACATAGAACTAAGCCACTGAAGCTGTAATAAAAATAGATGAGAAATAATCCCTAATATGACTTATGGATCCCAAGATACTTTAGCTTTCTACCAGTTTATTCCGGCATCTTTCTAATGCATCAAGTTATTTCTCATTTTAGGATTTTAATGACCTCTTGTTTTCTCCAGAATGTTCCTCCTCTTTCTACACCTGATTAGTTTCTACTCTTTTTGATCTTGATCTCTCAATTAAATACTTATGTCCACAGAAAGCTTTTCCATGACTCCTTCATCAAAATTATGCATCAATTGCTATTTTTTTCAAATATTTTGCTAAAATAATTTTAAATACAAGATGATAGAAATACATTTAGTAAAACCTCATATACTCACCACATAGGTTTCATCATTTAAATTTCTCTGTAGTACTTCATCACTTTTCTAATCTATCTTTTTCTATTTTCATTTACAAAATTTACAATCTTATTTCTTTTTATTGTTCAAATAAGTTTGAAAGGTTAGTACACTTCATCTTTACAGCTTTCAGCAAGCTTATCATTAGAGTTACATATTTTTTCAGAGGTAAAGTTTACATAGAATTAGATACACAAATATTTGGTTCACAATTTAAAACTTTTTTCAACACACCCAAGTAACCCAAAACACTATCAAGATTTTGAATATTATACCACTTCAGAAAGTTTATTTTTCTTTTTCCCAATCAATATTCTCTCTGCAAGCAAGAATTGTTCTAATTTTTTCTCTATATACATAAGCTTACCTTGTTACAAAACTTCATTTCAGTAAAATGACATGCTATAGATTTTTGGAGGATAAAGTGTATTTCATTAAGCATAATTGTTTTGAAATTTAGCCATGTGGTTGCATATATCCATACTTCCTATTTTATTGCTGAGCATTCAATTGACTGACTATTTCACATTTATTTATTCTTTTGCTAATGGACTCTACTGCTATTTCAAGATTTTGAGTGATGAAAATATAGCTACTACAAACAAAAGTGTACACATATGTTTATGAATATACATTTTCACTTTCCTTGTGTAAATACCTATGCCACAATGTAAGGACAATGTAAGGTATATTTAGTCTTATTAAAAAAACTAAAATATTTTTTTCCAAAATAGTTGTAGAGTTTTACAATGTTTGAAATGTATGTGTTGGAGACAATTTTTCCCATGAATATTCAGTTTTTCAAGTACCATTTGTTTAAAACACTACTTTCCCTATTGGATTGCCTTAAAGTATTTTTTTAATCACATAATTTCTGTGCTTTCTAGTCTATTCATTGATGTAGTGGTTAATCTGCATTTTTTTGTCAAAGTATCTGATAGGATTCATTAAACACAGATACTATATAATTAAATGTGTATCCCTCCCATAATTTTTGTTATCTGTCAAGGCAAGCAACATTTTTATTTTTCCACACCATAAATCCAAAGACTAGATAGTCCCTGGATTATAGTAGATGTTCAATAAGTGTTTTTTCAATTAATTATATATTAAGTAAAAATATAAATAATATTATTTTTAAAAATCATTCAATTTGATTCTCAAGACTTCAGGATTTCTCCCTTTGTATTATTAATCCTGTGTAAAAAAATTTATGAGATCTACCAGAATCAAATGTGAAATGTATTATAAATAATAGTCAAACTTGTCAAAATTATTTTTAAATAAATATAATTAAAAGTTCTTCCACTATGATAACAGTTCAGGACAGGTATCAGATAAAATCTGCCTAGCAACTTTGTACATTTCTATTCAGTTTGAATTTGGCAGACTCAAAAAAAAGTGAGAAATGAAGATCAATATGTTTTGTAAGTGATGTAATTTTAGAAATTGAAAATAGTTATCCATATTTCTCAAATCTGTGTCAATCAATCCACAGATGTCTAACATTTCATGAGATTAATGTTACAGGATACTAGGAGAAATAAATTATACTACTTCTGGGTAGTTTAATTTTACTAGGGACTCCATAACATTAGTCTCTAGCATCTGTGAATTGATTGACAAAGATATGAGAGGTATGGGAAATTATTTGTTTGTGTGTATGTGTGTGTGTATATGTATATGCACATGTGTATAACTGCAAATAACTGCTACAGCAGAACTATTATCAATGTCAAATAGAGGTAAGGTCTGTAGATTTGCAGATGTCTGGGTCTTTCACCATTTTAGTTATTATGAGGTCACATACATCCAATTAATTGTATTGAAGAAAGGGAAATCATATGCTGATGCTTTGCTAGGAAAGTGTAACTGTGGGGAGCCTATAAAAGTCATATGGATATTAATATGTAAAACATTTTCTATAATCTGGGAATTTCAGAGCAAAACAAGTGGTCTTAAGTGTGATATCACTTAGCTTAATTAGAGAAAAAGTAGACAGCACTTTAAGATTACACTGCATACTAGTGTAAGAATGTGAGCTTTCTTTGTACTTTCAATGAAGACTTACACTTAGTAGTAAATATTTAAAAGGGGTAATAGTTGGTATTTTATATCTTTGTTTTAAAGTTTATTATTTTTTCTTTGTATTCTACTTTTATTTGTGTTACCATTAGTAGTATGCAATTAAAAATATAGATATTACAATGATATTTGACTAAAAGTCCCACAAATGTCTACATTTTTATCTTTTATAGTTCATTCACCACTATCACAGTATTTATAAAAGATTCATGCCTCTAATCTTTGGGAGACCAAGGCAGGAACATCACTTGAGCCTAGGAATTTGAAACCAGCCTGGATAACATAGGAAAAACTCATCTATACAAATAATAATAATAATAATAATAATAATAAATAGCCAGGCTCATGCCTATAGTTCCAGTTACTCGTGAGACTGAGGTGAAGATTTGTCAGAGCCCAGGAAGCAGAGCTGGAGTGTGCAGTGATCATGTCACTGCCCTTCATCTTGGGTAACAAAGTAAGACTCCAATTCAAAAATCAAAAAGAGGAGGTTGGGAAGATGGCAGTCAAACCAGTCAGACTATGTGAGTCCTGGTGTGAATGAGTGTATGGAAATTTTTGTGTACTTGCTGGTGAGTGAGTGAGTGACTGAGTGAGGGCTAGGGAGCTAGCAGCCAGGGTTCCCCTGGTGCATCATCTGGTGCCACAGCTGATGGGCTTGGACCATAGCGATACCCGGCATGCCGAGATCCATTTTCTTTCTTTCTTTCTTTCTTTCTTTCTCTTTCTTTCTTTCTTTCTTTCTTTCTTTCTTTCTTTCTTTCTTTCTTTCTTTCTTTTTTCTTTCTTTTTGGTTAAATCAAAAAAACCCTTCCTGGGAAGAAAATGTTGGGAGAGACTGTCTAAATGGGGGCTCATGAGCAAGTGGCCAGACCCGTGGTGCAACAGCTGGTGCTGCAGCTTCTCTGCTTGGTACCTGGCTTTTCCCAGGTCACAGAAGTCAAGCACCATTTTTTTAAATGGACAAAAGTTTTTCTATGAAGTGGTGGGGAGAGATCATCAACACAGGTTCTGCCTCACCATTGCGACAGGAGAGACTGCCAGCTCCAGGCTTTGCCTCACCACTTCAGTGCCTGGCAAGGCACTGGCAGCAGGGGCTGGAGAGGAGGGAGTCCAGAGGCAATGTCCCATGAAAGAGGACAATGGAGACACCCCAACACCATCTTGAAGGCGGGTCATGAAAGTGCTCCAACTTGCTCACCACTGAGGAACAGACCTAATCTCTGTGACTGGCGGATCAACTACTCAGGGATTGATCATGACCCAGAGGGAATACCCTGAAAGCACAAACTTCAGAGGGACCTGAGAGTACTGAGTTCCAGGTGCCCCATCTTCTACCCTGATCCAGCCGTGGGACAAAGGGTGTGGCCAGAAAAGGATGAGGAAGGACTCCAAAGAGATCTGTGGTGAGTACAGAGTTGACCCAAACCCACTCCTCCCCAGCAATCCTCTAAACATCAGTCCCACATAAGTGGGCCACGACAGAGAGGGACAAACCCAGGTAGAGCCTGGACATCAGTCACAGTAGGAGAACTCCATTCCAGGACAGGCCTGGCTGGGGCACCCACCGTGAGGACATAGCTGGGGAAGAGACAATCCCATGTCTCCCCACTGGAGGAGATCTCCCAGACCACACTAGAGTGGGAGGGGAAGACTGCAGCCCCACCTACCTCCACTGCTTCTCCTCCTTCCCTGCTCTCCACACTGAAAGGAGAGTGAAAGAGGTGGCTCTGTAGGAAAGACCTGATTAGAGGAACAATTACAGAGCCTGCCACAAGAGGGCAAGATTTTTTAATTTTCAATTTTTAAAAAAACTTTAAAATTTTTTGCCTGTTGGTTAGTTCATCCATATAAAAATATTTTTCCTTTGTGCATGAATGCATATGTGAGGGCTTGATCTGCATCTCAATTTTTAAATTTTTTCTTTTCCTTTTCTGTTTCTTTCTTCTTTTATTTGTTGTTTTCTGATTATGTGTGTATGTGAATGATTGAGTGTTTCTCTTTTCCTCTTTAAATTTTGTTGTTGTTGTTGGTTTGCTTTTGCACTTTCATTCTTCTGGGTTTTTTTATTTTCATTTTTTATAGTTTAGGGTGTGTGTCAATATATGTGTGAGAGTTTGATCTGAATTCTTTTTTTTCCCCCCTGTTTTTCTGTTTGTCTTCTCTATTTACTTTGTGCTAGACATGTGTGTGTGTGTGATTAGTTTTCTTGGGTTTTTTTTGTTGTTGTTGTTTGTTTTGTTTCACTTTGTTGTTATTCCAGCTTGCTTTGGGGTATGTGTATAGGTCTGTGTGTGTGTGTGTGTGTGTTTTTTTTTTTGCATTGGTTCTGCTTTGCATTATCATATGTAGTGGTGGTGGGGAGTGTGTCTCACATGCAACACATACAACAAGAAGAGAGCATTGTAATTTAAGAATAGTTTCAGAATACTAGTGCCCCATCCCTTATTTTATTTGAATATCTAAAGCTACAAAGGATAGCAAGGCTTCCCATCCACCATCCTATTTCAAAATAGAAAAAAGTCAGAGACCAGATCAGGAAGGAATAGAGGACTGAGCAAACATCAGAAGGGAAAGCCTCTCCCACTGACATGGAATAATAGAGCTAAAGAGTAAAACAAGAGATCTGTCACAAATGAGAAAAAACCAAAAGAAGACCACAGGCAATTTCAAGTGTACCAGAGACAAAACTCCTGAAAAAATCAGACCTTGGTGCCCAAACAATGGAAGTCACCAACAAGTGGCCCCAGAAAAAGATAGGGATTAGGGAATGGATGGAGAGAGTGAATAAGACTCAAGAAAGACAAGACGCAACACTGAAAGACTTGTAACAAGATTTTGACAAAAAAAAAATCATGCAGGAAATAAATAACAAGATGACAAGCATGGAAAGCAGAGTTAATCTAGCTGAAAAAAGAATCTCAGAACTTGAGACCAGAACACAGAATTAATCCAATCTGCAAAAAACATAAAAAGAAGATTCAGAAAGAAAGAACAAAGTCTACAAGAGATGTGTGATTATATCAAGAGGCAAACCTATGCCTGATTGGTCTCCCAAAAGAGGAAAGGGAAATGAAGAACAACTTGGAGCAAGTATTCCAGGAAATAATGCAAGAAAACTTTCCACATCTCACCAGAGATGTGACCAACAAAGCACAAGAGATACAGAGAAACTCCCAGACATCAAATTAGAAGACCAACCCCTAGACACATAGTAATTCACCCACACAAAGTAGGCACAAAAGAAAAAATTCTAAAGGCAACAAGAGAGAAAGGTCAGAGTACCTACTGGGGAAAACCAACCAGAATAGAAGCAGAACTATCAGCAGAAACACTATAAGCAAGAAGGGATTGGATCCCTATATTCAAAGTCCTCAAAGATAAAAAATTTCTGTCAAGAATTTTTTATACTGCCAAGCTCAGCTTCATCAGTGAAGGAGAATTAAAATCCTTCCCAGACATCCAATCACTAAGCAGTTATGCAGCTTCTAGACCAGCTTTACAGGACACACTTAAAAAGGTATTAAGCACAGAAAAAAGA
>CAUYQG010166823.1:0-14147 GCA_963574415.1 Tarsius wallacei
GTAGCGCGCGCCTGTAGTTCCGGCTACTTGGAAGGCTGAGGCGGAAGGATCGCCGGAGCCCAGCAGGCCGAGGCTGCGGTGGCCGGGAGCGGCCACTGCACTCCAGTCTGGGCGACAGAGTGAGACTCCAACTCAAAAAAAGAAAATGCAAATTCTCAGGTCCCAATCTCAACCCAAACACACCGAGTCAGAAATGTTGAGGGTGGGGCCCAGTGCTTTCTAGTTTAACAAGTTCACCAGCTGATTCTGATGTATACTAAAGGCTGAGAACCTTTGACCTAGGGCAACACATTCCTACCTTGAAAATATAAAGTCCTACGGAGCTTCATTTTTTTTTCTACTTTTTGACCAAACTTCACAAAAGAATCATCTAGACTGTCAATCACCATTTTTCTCGCCTCGCCTTCTCACTTTCACCCACGGCAAAACTGGCTCCTGTCCTCGCTACTGCCCAGAAGTTACCATGGCCATGGACATTCTCCTAAATCCCAGAATTTCCATCCTTTCTGTCCCTGACATCTTGGTAGCATTTAACATTGTTGACCACCCCTTCTCTTCACTTCTGAGATCCCACACAGCCCTGGCTCCTGTTTCTGCCACTCCCTGCCAGTCTCCTCTTGCCTCACCTTTAAATGCAGTATCTCTCAGGGTTCTGTTCAAGGTCCTCCTCTCTACACCCTGCCCCTGTACAGGTTCGTCTCCCACTGCTCTGTCTGGATGTTGATGCCCCACCAATGTGATTCTTTAACTCAGAACACACCCCGACCTCCAGACCAGATCCAGTTGCCAGCTGAACGTCTTCCTGTGGGTTTCCCATAGCCCATTCGAAGGCGAAGGAATGCTGACCCCTCCCTTTTCCCTCCCTCAATCATGCTGTTCCTCTAGAGTTCCTTCTTCATTGAACCGTACTACCCAGCAGCCCATGCCAAGAGTAAGGGTGTCATCCTTGTCTCATACTCTCCTTCACACCTCCCTACCCCACATAATCCTAACTATATAATCTCATAATCTCTCATTTTTCTCCATCTCTGATGTAACTTCCATAACAGAGGCCATGCTCACCTTTAGTCCAGGTTACCACAATGGTCTCCTAACCCAACCTCCCTTGCGCCACTCTTTCATTCTTTAAATCCAATGTCCATGCTGTGGACAGGGTGATCTTCTTTTTGTAAAAGCATACCTCATCATGCCACTCCCCTATTTAAATCTCGCAATGGTCTACCATTGCCTTCAGGATAAAGTCCAAAACCCCTAACATGGAAGATTACACGGTCCTCAGGCTCTGGTTCCTACCTATTTTCCTTTTCTCCAATTTCATTTAATTGTTCTATGGTCTCACTATACATCATAGTTACTTGCAACTCCCACACCACCATGCTCTTTCTTGCTCTGAGGTTTCTGTACATGCTGTTCCTTCTGCCTAGATTTTCCCTCTCCAGTCAGGCTCCCACTTTTTGGTCTCAATTTAAAGGTCCTTTCCTCCAAGAAACCCTCTTTAGGTTCTTTCTCAATGCTTCAACTGTTATCACAGGAGTAAGTTCAGGTGCTACCATACAATTCCTTCTTACTTCTGTCTCCCTCCACAAAACCATAAGCTCCTCAAGGGCAGGGTATGTACTCACACTGAGCACACACTGAATCCCTGGGTATAGCACCTTGTGAAGATTTGTTAAATGGACCAAGCTTCTAAGGGACAGCACGAATGTCCCGAAACCTGAAACCCTGTTCCCATGAAGACACTGAAATCCTCATGGCTTTTTCCTGTCCCTAGGGCTCTGAGGGGAAGAAAGTCTGTGGTTCTAGCCTCATACAAGGTCCCATTCACATAGCTATTTACTACACTCTCTCCAGCCACCTCCCCCCAGAACAACAGCGGCCTTTCTCTGCAGTAGCAGTCTCTTGGGGGGAAGCCTCTGAAGGCCTTGCTCTGGGAAATGAATGCGGCCAGCCTGGGGCAAGCAGGACAATAGCTGGGTAGGCCCTGTGCCTGTCAGACCCCTGCAGGGAAAGGCAGCCCGGAAACCAGGCCGCCAATGGGGAAATCCCCTGAACTTGGAGAAGCTGAAGGCAAGCAACCCCAACAAGGCTGCTCTGTCCCTAGAAGAAACACCAAGTGCCCAAGACCTAGCACCCAATCAGAACAAGGCAAGTTTTGGTCTCAGTTCCTGGCAGCAGTATTTAGGGCTGCTTTCTTGAAATCCCTTGGCTAGGCATGGAGGGGCTCAGCAATGTCAATGAGCTACGTTCAAGTCAGGAAACGCAGAAAAAGAGTATACTGTGTGCAAAGAGAATTAAACTGGGAAAAAGACGACAACCCAGGAAAACGAGACACTGCTCTTGAACTCTGAGTAACGGGATAAAACACAATACCAATACAAAACATACAAAGGATGGAATAGCACCAACATTTATTTATAACTGTCCAGTATGTGCCAGGTATTCTGCTAGAACTTTTAGGCAAATTATTCTATAATAAGCAAATAAAAGACAGAGTTAAATTGCTAAATGTACGTGCAAGAGGAATGGTGAATAATATAAATGTGTGGGGCTTGATGGTGTTAACCAGAGAAGACTTCCTTGAAGGCAATAAGAGTAATGGACAGTAATGGAACTGGGGGAGACAAAACGCTGATACAAGTGGAAAGAGTGAGTGAGCCCAGGAAACAGGCTGGCAGGGTACAGGTGTAAGACCTACAATAGGTGAGATGTGGGTTAAGTTGAAAAAAGAAGTCATGAATCCCAAGCTGGGGAGCTTAGGCCAGAAAGGAAAGACACTGTGGGTTCTAGCAAAGAAGAATCTGCCTTAGGCTGAGATCTTAGGCACTGGATTTTTAACTACTGTCCTGTATTTATTCAGTCAATTCCCACAACCATGCCTGTCAGTCCTTAGCTGACAATCAGCATAGGACCAAGGGTAACCCAAGTATAGGTCTTCTAGTGGCAGTTAAGGAGCATTCAGGCCAATCTGGGGCCCTTGCCAAACCAAATGTCTTAACACTCACCATATGTTTGGCCTATAGAGTTCACAAAATGCGTCACAAATTATCCTGATCACATAGCTAGTCAGTCAATAAGCTGGGGCTCACACAATGATCTTCTCACTTAAAATCCTATATTGTCTGTATTATGCTACTAGAATGATATCTACATAGATGATCCTCCAGTCCAGAAGTTTGGTCTGCTTATGTGGGAATGGGATATGACTGACTAATCAGGATCCATCAAATATAAGCTGATCTCCTCAAATTGTGACCCAATTTCCTAAGGGAGCTCTCAGAACTGACTCCCCTTCCCTCTCCTTTTTAAAGGGATGCACTGAAGAACTAACTTTAAAACTATTTGGTAGCAATGGCCTAACCTAAGGGTCTTAGGAAGATAAGTATATTCAACATGCTGCATTCCGTGAATTGCTGGGTACCAACGGGAGATGAAATGACTTTTTTTTTTTTTGAGTTGGAGTCTCACTCTGTCGCCCAGACTGGAGTGCAGTGGCCGCTCCTGGCCACCACAGCCTCAACCTGCTGGGCTCCGGCGACCCTTCCACCTCAACCTTCCAAGTAGCTGGAACTACAGGCACGCACTTCCACGCCCCGCTAGTTTTTGATTTATTGTAGAGATGAGGTCTCCCAAGTTGCCCGGGCGGGTCTCAAACCCACAGGCTCAGGCAATCCACTCACCTCGGCCTCCCAAAGTGCTGGGATTACAGGCTGAGCCACCGAGCCCAGCTGATGAAATGACTTTTAATGAAGGTCCTATTTTATCAATAGCACTAACCTTCTCCTAGCCAAAGTCTCATAAACTTGGGAATAAAATTTGGTTCAGTCTTAAAACACCTTGTTGATTGTCCTTCCAAAATGTATTTTGAATCCTGCCTCTCCTCCCTGTCCCCACCATAACCATTGATTCAGAAACTCATTATCTTTTGCTAAGATTGCTACAAAAAGGCCTAGCCTTTCTGACCCCAAGCTCTCTTCCAATCTATATATTCCTATTAGAATGACCTCTTTAAACACTACTTTTATCACCATGTAATACATAAAACTTCACTGGCTCTCTTTTTCCTACCACATCAAGTCTGAATACCTTTATCCCCCCATCCTCCCCACCTTATCAACCTAATTTCTCCCTGCTCTGCAAAGTCCAACAATCTTAACATTTTAAGACTACATTATGCTTGGTTCCACCCCAGAATCTTTGCTTATATTGCTTCTCTTGTCTGAAACAGCCTGAATAATTTCTAACTACTCTTCTCTGGCTGTTCTCATTAGCATCAACCTTCCACTCCTCTCTAAATGTACCTTTTTGGTGTTCATAAAGATTCAGCAATTAATGTACTATCTTTATTGCTTTGTGTTGTTTCATTAATAATATTTCTCAACAAGAATTTAAGCTCTACATTCTTGTATATTATCTACCAGAACACCGAGAACTGAGCTGAGCATGGAGCCATCTGACAAATATTTGAGGTCCAACCAAATAACAGCCAAGTGCCACAGGTCACAGGTCATCACTCGGAAGGCTGCTAGATTGGTTCCCTATGTGATTTGAGGCCACGCCACAATGGTGACTACAGATCCCATCATATCATTTTGCAGTAGCAGCTCCCAAACACTGGAGAGAAAGGAGCAAGGTCTGGAAATCAAGAAGATTCTTGAAGTTACTTTACTCTAACTTTTGAAAGTCTCCTTCTCACACACTTTCATGTCTTAAGTTTGCTGTTCTGTAAAATGGAGGAAAATCTTAAAGAAGTCAATAAAGATGATAGAGGGATATTAGTGACTTTTAGGGTCCACACTGAAATTAGAATAGAAAGACATAAAATGGTTTTAAAGTGTAGCAGAAGCCAGGCACGGTGACTCACACCTATAATCCCAGCATTTTGGGAGGCACTGCCTGAGTCCAGGGGTTCAAGACCAGCTTGGACAAGTTGGTGAGATTTCGTCTCTACAATAAATTTAAAAAATCTGCCAGGTGTGGTGGCACACACCTGTAGTTCCAGCTGCTTGGAAGGCTGAGGCGGAAGGATCACCTGAGCCCAGCAGGCCAAGGCTGCAGTGGCTGTAAGAATGCTACTGAACTCCAGCCCAGACGGCAGAGTAAGACTCCTACTCAAAAAAATAAATAAGTAGATAGACAGATAGATAGATAAATTACAGTAGAGGAAGTTTGGTATCCAAAAGGCTTTAACTGCTGAATTCATAGAACCACCCTCCACAGAGATCACTAAAAAATGGGAAAGACCTTCAACTTGTCTTAACTAGCTCAAGAGACACCTTAGGCCAGGTATAGTGGCTCATGCCTATAATCCCAGCACTTTGGGAAGCTGGGATGGGAAAAATCACTTGAGCCCAGTAGTTCTAGACCAGCCTGGGCAACATAGCAAGACCTGTCTCTACAAAAAAATCAAAAAATTAGCCGGGTGTGGCATGTGCCAGTAGTCCCAACTACTCAGGATGCTGAGGCGGAAAGATCACTTGAACCCAGGAGGTTGAGGCTGCATTAAGCTGTGATTGTGCCACTGCACTCCACCTGAGCAACAGAGTGAGACCCAGATTCAAAAAAAGAAAGAAAGAAAAGAGAGAGAAAAAGATACCCTATTTGGAGTCTAGAGGAAAGAGCAAGATGATCAGACTTCTGTGATTTCTCCTCAAATCCACCTAGTTATTTTAGTACCACAAATGTGTGTTCTTCCAGACCTTAAAAATATCTTCCAAATCCCGTTCTAGTTATACTAGAGGTCACAGATTTCCCAGTTCCTCCCCAAGTTTCCATGCCCCTGTACTTCCATCTTCTCTCCCATTTCATCAGGCAGCTCTATTCCCTGATCTTTTCAAACTTTCATTTTCACTGGTTTTCAGGAAGGCCAGATAACGATTCCTGAAAAAAAGATCTGTCTCACTGAAAAAAAAAAAAAGACACAAGGCATTGTTTTCGGAGGCTCACAGAACGCAATAGCTAAAAGGAATCAAACCTCAGAGGTTGGCTAGCCTAATTCGCTCATTTTTCCAGATAAGAAAACTGAGGTCCAGAGCAGGTAAGCACCTTTGCAAGGTCATTCACCCAGCTGGTGACAACATCCATGTCTGTTAACTCAGATGTCATGCTCTTCCCTCAGACTCCAAACCTTACTTCACAGGAGATCTAACATGAGTTTTGATGAAGTCATGACTGTTTTTTTGAAATTAGAATCAGCAACTTCTTCAGTCCTGCTTACCCCGTGGGGTGAAGGAATGATTTGGATGCCACTAGCAGGTTTATGCTTGGGTCTTTTCCCAATACGGTGATTGAGAAAAGAAAAAAGAACGCACAGTTCACACAGAAGAGTTTCCAAGTCACATGATAAATTTTTGAATTAAGTTTTAAAAATAAACTGGCAAAACTTTTTTTTTAAAAGCTGGGGTCTCACTCTGTCACCCAGCCTGGAGTACAGTGACACAATCATGGCTCACTGCAGCCTCAACTTCCTAGACTCAGGTGATCCTTCCACCTCAGCCTCCCAAGTAGCCAGGACTATTTATTTTTTGTAGAGATGACGTCTAGTCTTGAACTGTTGGTCTCAAGCAATCTTCCCGCCTTGGCCTCCTAAAGTGCTGGGATTACAGGCATAAGCCACCAAGCCCAGATCCTAAAATGGATTTTTAAAGGCAATGCCATTTGGAAGAGGTGAAACAAATTCAGTCAAAAGAGATTTAAATAACTCCTCTTATGTTTTATAGAATTTAGCAGTTAACAAAACCCTTTCACATACATTGGATTATCAGATCTTTAAAGCACTGAGAAACACTATCCAAACTCTAGAGTTTCTGAACTATTCCAGCGATTGTGAGCTTCCAGAACTCCTTGTCTTTACACCAATTTGGGGATGAGCTAAGTGCCCTTCACAAAATTGTCTTCATTTTGATGAGCTCATATTGTCATTTAATTTTTCTTAGTTGTCTGTTCTCCTAAACAGGAGGACAGGGACGCTGTCTGATAGTGCCTTGACTATGAAAAATGCTAAATAAATCTATTAATCAAAGGGTACTCTTCCAGAAATGTGTTTGAGTATCTGAAGTTCAGCTTAGCATGCTCCTGCTCATAATGGTGATTGATCACCAATATTTCATCTGTAAATCCATTGCCATTTCTCGTCTCACACTTCTAGATGGGAACAAGGGTACATTCTGGAAAAGACTCAGCATTTCAGGGGACTTACCATTTATAGCTCCCTGTCATCATATCGGGAGGCCAATCTTCTAAACTGAGTAGAAGCTCAGCTAAATGTATGGGATTTCCTGGTTCCAGGGCTCAAGTAAAAACCAGAAGCCAAAGTGGGAAGAGATTCCTGATAGGAAACAGTTGCTGGGTCTGGATTGATTTTGAATTAGAAAAGTCATATGCTTCTAAGACAAGGAACCGCAAAACAAATCCTTTCTATCCCCATCACTGAAAGACATCCAAGTGAGCCAGAAATTCAACAGAATTCCCGGGAAGACAATTCAACAACCTTTCTCTTCTTACATCCTTCTAGTACCCTGACCATGCAACAATAAAGCCAGTTCACTCTGTTTAAATTCTTCAATATAATGAAAAGATTTTAGTCACTTTTAATTTGTTTTGGCTACTTAGCTAAGAAAGTAATGTATGAAGCTAAATCAAATTCATGAGTTTACCATCTAAAATATACATAGAGTTTACAGTTTAGAAAGCAATTTGAAATATATTATCTCATTTGACTTGCTTCTTTCAACAGCCCTGTGAGAGAGATGCAATTAACATTACAGTCCTCAAATGACAAACCATGTAAAAATGTTTGTGATCTGGAAAGTACTTTACATAAATGAGCACTGCTTTACAGAGGAAGCCAGAGGCAGCATGTGACTTGCTCAAGGTCACATAGTTAAGGGGAAAGCCAAGACTCAAACCAAGGGCTCCTGGCTTAAATGTAGTACTTTAGCCTGATTTATCCTCACATGAGCTAATTTTGGGTAAAGAAAAGACGCTTCATAGATGCAAACTCCTAACCCATATGACCATCTCAAAAACATGTGCCATGGGGAATTAGGCAAATTGATATAGATGGCTTAGCAAAACTTTTTATCACTCCTGGAAAAATTTAGTATCACTATTTCTGTTTGCAATATCAAGCATCTTTTTAGAAACTCTTGAAGAGAATATTTACAAAAAGAGACATGAACAGCTACACTTTAGCCCATATTTCAGTAACAACTGATTAACACTAAAAGATAAAGGTTAGATGCAAATATTTTCTGCTTTCTATGGACCCAGGAGTCACTCCCCAGCGGAAGGGTGCGGGGGCAGAAGACTGCCAAATGAATAGTCCAGTCTTCTTTACTCTGAGCCAGTCTCTCTCCAAACACATGGTCTTCTATCTCATGTCGCTTATCTTCCAGAGAATACCTACCACCTGGGAAACCTTCTCTAGTTGACCTCATTTTGACGACATTTGAAATCAACACATGAATTTGAAACAACCTGAAATTGAAGCTTTTATACTTGCTGACACATTCATTCACATTAATAATCATGTTAAATGTTTCTTGAGTACTTACACAAGACACTAAGCTGGACACACAGGACATAACACAGCAAACCAAACTGTCCCTGCCTTCAGTCTAGTGCTGCTGTTACGTGCTCTTCAAGAGTCTTACATGTGTCCTAGGTCCCCAATTAGATTTTGCTCTCTGAGCAAAGACTGTACACCTGCATTTTCTGAAACACTTATAGCGCCTCCCACTAGGTGCTCTACATGGCAAACTGATCACCTACAAGAGAATCCTCAACTCCATAATCTGCAGCATTTTATTCCACTCAATCCCTCTGGTATAATTTAAGACTGTGAATGAGCTATTTAAAATCCACAGGGTCTTGAGTCCAGGTTGCCAAAAGATCCAATAGAAAAAGCCTACAACTAAGGGGGCAAGATTCAATGCAGCTAGCTGGGGATATCTAGAAGGTGACCCGGGTCCTAGCACTGACCCTCTTAATGGGGAGGAGAACCAGGAAGAGTGGAGGTGAGGAATGCCCTCATCCCACAGGAGAAAAGGATGCTTTAACTACAGAACTTACAGATACAGCCCCAAGACCGTTAAACAGAAAAGTGCAAAGGAACAAACCTATACCGCCAAAGAGCATCTGATCCTCCTGTCAAGGACAGAATAAAATCTAAAGCACCAGTATACAAATCTAGACGTGGTGGGGCAATGAAAAGAGGCACAGGCGTAGAAGCAGAAGACCTGTGTTTGAGTCCAGATTCCACTGCTAGTCAGGCAAAATGGCACTGGGCAAGCCAAGTAGCCTCAGTTTCCCTTTCCGTAAAATAGGAAACATAACCCTAATTTGTCTACCTCACAGAAACACTGTAAGGTTCAAATAAGATTCAGTCTATAGCCGGGCTCGGTGGCTCAGCCTGTAATCCCGCACCTTGGGAGGCTGAGGTGAGTGGATTGCCTGAGCCCACAGGTTCGAGACCCGCCTGGGCAACTTGGTGAGACCTCATCTCTACAATAAATCAAAAAATTAGCCGGGTGTGGTAGCGCGTGCCTGTAGTTCCAGCTACTTGGAAGGCTAAGGCAGAAGGATTGCCGGAACCCAGCAGGTGGGGGCTACGGTGGCCGGGAGCGGCCACTGCACTCCAGTCTGGGCTACAGAGTGAGACTCCAACTCAAAAAAAAAAAAAAAAAAAAAGATTCAGTCTATGAACCCAATCAGGAAACTGTAACGTGTGAAAATCCTGAGATCTGTGGTTGTGAGGACACCCAAACTCCCAGAGGAATGTCTCACATCAACCCAGGAACACTGACTACCTCCTCCTCCTCCTCGCATCCCCCAACACCAGAGCTTCCATCTTCTCACATCCCTGAAATAACAGAACGGTTCATCATCTAAATCATAAAAAGGCAAGTGCACTAATTCCCAAATTCCTAAAAGATGAAAAGGGAAGAAGGGCAGCCGTGTAGACCATTCCAGCTCCTTGCCTTGACAAGCCTCAGTTCTTCCTTTCCAAGGGTCAAACCAGACAGGCCAACAGAAAGGGGCAGGAGGTCTGAACCAGCCACAGATCCTTTGTGGCTGTCTGCCTCCTCTTCCCCACTGCCAAGTCAGTTCCCTGTCTAGGGATTGCTGAACTAATCTAAACGGGGCTCTGAGGCAATGCGGAGATTAGTGTTTGGGAGAGAGAGATTATATGCATTTTAGGCCACATTCCACAGCCAAAAGGAAATTATTATTAGCATGGATAACCAAAAGTTGACTGGACACGGAGAGAGCAACTGCTCCCTTGAAAATACTCTTCCCTGTCTCTCCAATAACATTTTTTCCAGGCCCAGTCCTTTCATTTTCTTGTTCAGTCTTCCTCCAACCATCCAACTATCCTGTAAGGATGTATGCAGCGCCCACAAAACACACTCCCCAGATTCTCAAAGAGAGAAGGGTCAGGGAGGGGTGGGGAGGGAAGGAAAAGGCAGATAGCTTACAAAGTTGTATCAATCCTTTGGAGGAAAGAACTGCAAGGAGACTATAGTGTTACCAGGGACAGGGGAGGTTGGACAGACTCTTGGGGGAAGGGGCATCATGTGTTGTGACTCTAGGGGCCAGTGCCTCTGCCCAGCAGGCCTAAGAGCCCAAAACAACTCCTTCTGGCTCTAGGCAGAGGGAGGGCCCATTTTGCAGAGTCAAGCTTATTAAGAACAGCTTGGAAGATTAAACTTAGAGCATCAGCTGGTAGGCAGGTCTCAAACCCTTCGCTTGAGGGGAGGAAATTCTAATGTGACCCATGCATTTTGGGGCCACATCAGCCGCTGGTAAAAATCCAGACCTGTAATGGGTACAAAGGGTGTTGTTTCTGTCCCATCATTCAGGCCAAGAACATCCTCCTCATTCTAGAAATGGGATCCACCCCATCACCAAGCCCCATCATTCTATAACAACCAGTCTGGTGGAGGCCCATGCCCCTGCTAGGGCCCTTTCCCCAGCAGCTCCAACACCTAAAGCCAGTTCAGTTCCACCCATGAGGGCTCACATGATCAGGCGTGTGCCCACTCGAGGCTGGCACGGTGAATCTGGAGACCCAAATTCAGCCTCTAGCTTGGTAAAAGTCAAAAGCCACTGGAAGCCTGTCCCTCTACTTCCCCTCTCCTGGCTTCCTTGTTAATTGCTTGTATTAAAAAGACGCTGAATCAAGAGGTATTCTTATACATGGATACACACAGACAGAACATGAAGACACATGCTGACAGACAGTCCCCAGAGACCCAAAGCTCCTACCCCACCAATTCTCACAGCCCACCAGACCCTTATTTTGCAACCTTTTATCAGAATGCAACACCATCTCTCCCAGTCTTTATTAAGTGTTGAAAAACCAAATGATTAGCAAACCTACCTGTCTATGCTCTGGGGTAGCCTTACACTCATGGTTTCTTGGTGTCTCCACGGACCCAGATCCTGTAGCTTTGGTGTCTTGATCAGAATTGAAATGCTTGCGATTTTTAAGGAAGGTGAGAGGAGGCCCTCCCAACTTGAAGACTGAATCCTTTTCCTTCAGCTCTCAGGACCCTGGTAACTGACGCTCCATTCTACTTCGACCAGTTAACATGGTCTCCTTTCTAAGCCCCCCCTTCTATTCCTCCCTCTTAAAAACAAAACAAAACAAACAAACAAAAAAAAAACCGAAAGGAAAAGAGGAAAAACTGTGACCTTCTCAGAAACCAAAAACCCAACCACAAATCTCTTCAAGGTTAGCAGTATGGGCTAAAAAAAAAATGAATCACAGCAAGAATGTGCCTTCAAAATATCACTCTTAACTGAAAAATACACATAAAACCATCCTTTAAATCCAGTTTTCCCAGCTGTTCTTCGGTTGGCAAGAGAGACTCTAGCTCCAAAGAGGAAAAAATAATAATAATTTTCTGGTCTCCAATGCTTAAAATGACAACCGCGGATATATTAGAGAGAAGGGGGGGGGGGAGGATGAATAAATCCGAAATGGCAATTGGAAAAAATCTTGCAGATGATTTGCACAGTAAAAAAAAATAAATAAAACCCTACAATAGTATGTACACAACAGCACTCCTTCCAAGTCCAGGACAACCCTGGGAACCAAAATCTATGGTTTTCCTTTAAAAAAAAAAAAAAAAAAAAGCTTTTACATTAAGGTTTTGAAATCCTTAAATGAGCCAACTGCACCAAAAGAGAGAGAGAGAGAAATCAAACACCTGAAATGCACTGCTTTTTACCTTTAAAATGGTAGCAATAACCACCACCCAGAAAGAAATCTCTGAAAACAGTGTCTCCTTTTCTTTTTCCTTTAAACTTGCAGGTTCCTCCACCTACCCCAGCCTGGTTCTCGGACCCAAGCTACGTTCGGCCTTTTTCTGAAAGGCAATTTCCTGAGTAAGTTCTGCTGCTTGGCTCCTCCGCATCCAGGCTCCGAAAATTCCTCTCGCCTCAGCCTCCATGAAACGGAGAACTCGCTGCCTCCCGTCCCCTCCTCTCTCTCTCTCTCCCGGCCGGAACGCGGCTCTCCGGTGACTGCTCGTGTGGATTATGGCTGTGGGGCTGAGTTCGGGTGGGCTCTTCCTCCACACCGGCCTCCGGGAGGACCCGCTCGCCCAGCTCCGCCCGGCCTCTCTCCGCCCCTCGCCCAGCCTCGCCGGCAGAGCCCACCGACCCCGCGCCGGACGCCGGCCCGGCCTCCGCCCCCGCCGCGCTCGGCCTCCGCGGCCGCTCGGGACCCAGCGGGGTACGCGCGGGGAAGGCGGCGGCGGCAGGCCGGCACGAGCGGGCGTCTGGCTCCCGGCGCCGCGGCCGCGCTCGCCTCCTTCCGGGCCCCTTCCCCCTCGGCTCGCCGCTCGCTCGGGCGCAGGCCCGGCCGGCCGCCCCCTCGCCTGCCGCCCGCCCTCCGCCTTCCCTGCGAGCCTTTCTCCTTCCCTCGCTCGGCGGGGGCGGGGCCGCAGGCTCCGCCCCTCGCGGCGCGGCCCGCCGCCCGCCGGCCTTTCCCCTCACGCCGCGGCGGCCGGGGCGGGGGCGGGGCGCGGGCCGCCCGCCCCTCCCTCCCCTTCCCTCCCCGTCCCTTCGCTCCGGCCGCGTTCTCGTCCCCTCCTCCCGTCCCGCGGCCGCGCTCCCGCCGGCCCGCCCGCCCCGGCGGGGCCTGCCTGCGCGCCCTGCCCCCCGCGACCCCCCGCGCCGCCCCTCCGCGGCCCCAGGGTCGCCGGCCCGGGCCCTCGGCGCGGCCTAGGCGGCCCCGGCTCGGCCGGACTCCCGGCGCGGCCCGGCCTGCGGGCGACCCGGCCCCGCCGCCGCCTCGCCGCCTCCCCCTTGCGCCCACTTCGGCCCGGCCCCGACCTTTGTTCCCGACCCTTCCCGACCGCGGAGGGAGCCACCTCCGGGGGCTCACCTCCGGGCGCTGGCCCGCATCGCCCCTAGCTCGCCGCCGCGGTCCACCCCTCGCCACCTCTTTTCCGATGTTATTCTTCACAAAGTTGTCGCGGCCTCCTTCGTGGTGTCAGGAGTGCTGGTTACTGTTTCCTCTCGTTGCTGTGGCCCTTCCCGCTTCTAACCCCTCCGACGTCGGGGAAAGATCCTTGGCGGTTTCTTTCTGGGGTGGCTTGGGAATCTGAATCTCAGGCGGTGCAAAGGGCTTTGGAACTTTGGAAGAGCCTCTCCAGGACGATTCTATGTTCATAACCCCTTCCCGTAGGATCACAGTTTGTAAATCTTCCCGGGGAGCATGACATTAATCATAAGGTCTCGAGCGTTATGATGAAAAATAGTTAAAACAAAAAAGAAACCTTTTCATTAGGACTGGGAAGTGAACTTTGTTCTCTTGTCCAGGCAAATGCGATGGTAAGATACGCTGCCGGCAATGGAGTGTTTGCTTGTGTTCTTGTCCCTTTCACACTACCTGGATTGTTCTGGGGTGGAATATATATATATGTAAATGTATCCATACACATTCGTGAGCTCTGAGTGACCCCACCTGTCTTAGAAGTGGTAGGTATGCAAATAGCAAGAGGAAAAAGAAACTAATACGCATCCATTGAAAACCTACTGTGAACCAGGAGCTTTCCCTAAAGTTGTATGTCAGACACAAGCCAGTAGCGGTGACTCAGCCCTGTAATCCCAGCACT
The DNA here is from genome assembly GCA_963574415.1 of Tarsius wallacei. Taxonomy (NCBI): domain Eukaryota; kingdom Metazoa; phylum Chordata; class Mammalia; order Primates; family Tarsiidae; genus Tarsius; species Tarsius wallacei. The sequence continues at coordinate 14,127 of CAUYQG010166823.1, forward strand.
TTGGGAGGCTGAGGCGAGAGG
>CAUYQG010166828.1:0-23575 GCA_963574415.1 Tarsius wallacei
CAGAGCCCAGCAGGTCGAGGCTGCGGTGGCCGGAAACGGCCACTGCACTCCAGTCTGGGCGACGGAGTGAGACTCCAACTCAAAAAAACAAAAACAAAAACAAAACCCAAAACAGTAAGAGCTATCTATGATAAACCCACAGCCAACATTTTGCTCAATGGGCAGAAATTGGAAGCATTCTCCCTGAGAACAGGATAGACAAGGATGCCCACTCTCATCCCTCTTGTTCAACATAGCATTGGAAGTCCTAACCAGAGCAATCGGGTGAGAGAAGGAAATCAGAGGTATTCAAATAGGAAAAGAGGAAATCAAGCTATTCCTCTTTGTGGGTGATATGATTCTATATCCTGAAAACCTTAGTCTGTCAAAAAGCCTCCTCGCACTGAAAATCAACTAACTTCAGTAAAGTCTTGGGATACAAAATCAATATGCAAAAGACAGTTGCATTTCTATACACTAGCAATAAGCAGACAGGTGTTAAATAAGGAGCACAATCCCATTCTCAATAGCCACAAAAAGAAAAGAAAAGAAATACCTTTGATATCCATCTAACTAGAGAAGTGAAAGACCTTTACAACGAGAACTACAAAATGCTGCTCAAAGAAATCAAGGATGACACAAACAAATGGAAAAACATTCCATGCTCATGGAATGGAAGAATCAGTATTGTCAAGATGTTAATCCCACCCCCAAAATTCTATAGATTCAATGTAATACCCATCAAATTACCAACATCATTTTTCTCAGGTCTGGAAACAATACAGACATTCATATGGAAATAAAAAAGAGCATGAATAGCCAAAACAATCTTCAGCAAAAGGAACAAAGCAGGTGGTATCATACTTCCAGACTTTAAACTTTATTACTAAGTTACGATAACTGAAACACCCTGGTATTGATATAAGAATAGACTTATAGACCAGTGGAACAGGATAGAGATTATAGAAGCAAAAACATGACTTCTCAACTAATCTTTTTTGACAAAGCCACCAATAACAACCACTGGGGAATGGAGACTATATTCAGCAAGTGGTGCTGGGAAAACTGGCTGACTACATGAAGAAAAATGAAATAGGACACCTAACTATCACCATATTAAAAAAAATCAAATCTAAATGGATCAGAGACCTAAATGTAAAACCTCAAACTATAAGAATTCTAAAAGACAACATAGGAATCACGTAGGAGTAGGCAACCAATTCTTGATCAAATTCCAAAAGGGAATACCATAAAAGCTAAGAGAAACAAGTAGAACCTCATCAAATAGAAAAGCTTTTGCATAGCAAAAGAAACCATTAAGAGAGTGGAGAGACAACCCACAGAATGGGGAAAAAATATGTATCTGGCAAAGGCCTAACATCCAGAATCTACAAGGAACTCAAATGAGCTGAAAGGAAAAAAATAAACAACCCCATTAAAAAGTGGGCAAAGGACATGAATAGACTCTCTTTAAAAAAAAGACATATGAGCAGCCAACAGGTACATGAAAAAAATGCTCAGACTCACTAATCATCAGAGAAATACAAATCAAAACCACAACGAGATACTACCTAACTCCAGTAAGGATGGTCATCATTAATAAATAAAAAAACAATAGATACTGATGAGAATGCAGAGAAAAGAGAACATTTCTACATTGTTGGTGGGAGTGCAGGCTAGTTCAACCTCTATGGCAATGTGGCAATTCCTAAAATAACTAAAAATGGACCTTTCATATGATCCAGTAATACCTCCCCTGGCAACATATGCAGAGGAACATAAATCATTTTACAAAAAAGACACCTGAACATGCATGTTTTAGCTGCACTATTCACAATAACGAAAACATGGAACCAACCCTACCACCCATCAAAAATTGACTGGATTAAAAAATATGGTACATATGCAAGATGGAGTATTATGCAGCCATAAAGAAGAACAAAATCATGGATTTCACAGCAAATTGGATGGAATTGAAGACCATCATACTTTGTGATCTATCATGGAAACAAATAACTGACTACTCCATGTTCTCACTCATAAGTGAGATCTGAACATTAAAACATTAGCAAAAGGGAGGGGTTGGCAGTCATTGGACACTGCTAGGGGATGGAGGGACATGTATCAACACAAAGGGTACCTAGTCCTAAACCCAGGGGGAGTAAGGACCAGCTGGAGGCCCAAACTTCATCTGTACACAGCCTACTTGTGCCCCATATCTCTATAATGAAGTAAAATAAAATAAAATGCAACACGTGACTATATTTCTGTTCATAAACCCTGGAAGTGTCAGCGGTTGCTGATACATACAACAGTAAAGCCCATTACTTTACTGAGTAAAGAAAACAACATAGAACACTTAAGTGCATACTGTCTTATCACTGGCCAGAAATCTGTTCTCCAGTTTTATTTAGAGGACATCTTTCTCACAGTGGTTTACAGTAGCTCAACATTGCACACAGAATGATGACAAAATGTAACATTCACAAATATAAAACATTTCCAAAACTCAATACTTGGGTTAAAATCTTGGTTTCACAGTAACAATACTTATCTGAAACATAACTTAACCAATCAATGCCCCCTCTGAGGTAAAGCTTGAATTATTTATTTACAGCCTTCTGCCACATAATATGCATCAGTAATGCCATTTTCCACTGTCAGGTGAGGACCTGGTAAATGAAGAAGTTAATGGAATCATAAAATTGACTCATTATTTTAATATTACACTCAGGCCTCAGTTTGCTTCTGCCATGTTTAGACATGAATAAGGCAGCCTGGATGATCTGGAATGATGTACATAAATTACAGTTCTAATTTATTTAATGAGATAGTTCTAGCATTTCTATAATTCATGAAATCACATCTATTCACATCTCTAGATTCATGTAAGCTTTTCAGATTTATAGGTTTAAAATCATAAACATAGCTGGACAGGATTTAACATTTTATATAGTTTTATTGTTGAAGACACTGAGGAAAACTATTTATTTATTACCTGCTTACAACTTGGAGCAAAGTTAAAACTAAAATCCAATTTGTATACCTAGGTCATAGGGTTTTTATTTTTAAACTAAGTCACAAAATTCAATTCATAAAGGACTAATTATTTATTATATCAAAAACATGTTTAAAAGTTTACCAAATCTGAAAACTGAAAATTACAAAACATGAGAAAAATTAAAGACAACTGAAATAATGAAAGTATAGCATGTCCATGGATTAGAAGTCTCAATATTAAATTAATCAACTGATCTTTGAATTCAATGCATGTTAATCAATACCCTTGTAGATATTTTTGTAAAAATTAATAATAAGATTTTAAAATCTGTATGGAAAAGTAGAGGTGAAGAATAGAAGAGCAAATATGGAGATGAACAAAGCTGGAAATTTTATCCCACCAGAGTGCTTTTATAAAACTATAATCATTAAAACAGTGTTTTATTGGCACAGATTGACAATGAACCAATAGAACAGAATAAAATCACTTCCAGAAGAAAACATCTAGACCAAATACATCATGCTATTTATGTATTCATCTGACTTATAACAAAGGCACGTCACAGTATACTGTGAGAAGAGTATTCTCGATAGATGGTACGGGTAAGCTGAAATCCATTGGAGAAAAGTAAATCTTGACTCTCACCCTCACAGTAAAATTGACTCCTGCAGGATTACAGATATAATATATAAAAGCAACACTAGGACATTTTTAGTAAAAAAAAAAAAATGCAGCACAATAACTGTGTGATGGAATAGGCAAATGATTCTTAAACAAGACACAATAATTAGTAACCATAAGAATATTTTAAATAATAAATTAGACTATATTAAAATTAAGAACTAATATTTATTAATAGATAGCATTAAAAGAGTAAAAATTCAATCTCCAAAAGGAAGAATATTCAAAATGCATGTCTGACAAAATATTTATTTTCAAAGCATTGAAATAACACATTCAAATCAATAAGTCAGAAAATCCAATAGAAAAATTGAGAAAAGGTTTTTACAGACCCTCCACACAAGAAAATATCTAAATGACCTCACTGTATGTTTATTGCATATAAAAGTGTTTAACTTAGCCATTAAGAAATATAACACAGGCCGGGCTCGGTGGCTCAGCCTGTAATGCCGCGCTTTGGGAGGCCGAGGTGAGTGAATTGCCTGAGCCTGCGGGTTCAAGACCCACCTGGGCAACTTGGCGAAACCTCATCTCTACAATAAATCAAAAATCAGCCGGGTGTGGTAGCGCGCGCATGTAGCTCCAGGTACTTTGAAGGCTGAGGCGGAAGGATCACCAGAGCCCAGCAGGTGGAGGCCGTGGTGGCCGGGAGCGGCCACTGCACTCCAGTCTGGGCGACTAAGTGAAACTCCAACTCAAAAAAAAAAAAAAAAAGAAATATAACACAAAACTACAGGTAATATTATTATATAGCTAAAGATTAGCTAAACGAAAAAATATAGAAAATACTCAATATTAGGCTATGGAGCAACTAGAACTCAGATATGAGTGGCTATTTGTAGTCATCTTATAAGATTCTGAGAGTTTCTATTAATGATGAACATGTACATGCATTATGATCTAGCAACTCCACTTCAATCCCAACAGAAATGTATATGCTTGAATGTTCATAGCAGCACTCTTTGTAATAGCAAAGAAGAAAAGCTACCAAATATACCAAGGATGGATTCATATACAACAATGAGAATGAATGATGTACAACTCCAAACAAAAATATAGATAAATCTCACAAGACTATTTTTAAAGAAAGAAGCCAGAAACAACACTCAGCAGATCTATTTATGCAAAACTAGCAAACAGGTAAAACCAAAATTTTCTGTTTGAAGTCAGAAAAATGTCCATCCCTGACCAGGTTAATGATGGGAAAGGAAAGGAAAGAAGCAGTATTTATGAAAGCTCAAGTGAAATAAATGGGTTCAGCATAATTCTGATTATGGTCTTTTTGACAACAGTTTTCTAAAAAAGTGAAGCTTAAAAATCTATATCAGATCATTGAAAATCATACAATAATTAATTAACATTATATAGGCCTCAATATTACTATTTAGAAGTCATGATTGTGTGACTTCAGATCAGCAGCTGAGATCCCATAACTTACTAATATCCTTTTGAAAAGGAAACAAGTATGCAACTTAATATATGTTTCTTAACAGCAACAACAAACAGGTACATGGGCTAAATGTTGTGCTTTACTCATATATCTTTAAAATGAAAAAGTTTCTTATGAATAAAATAGAGTAAGTTGAAGTTTAGGCTTTCATTGTCTGAATGAGGTTTATTTGCCTACCTGCACCTAAAATGGTGTATTTTTTTTAATCAAATTTACTTTACAGGAATTTCATTAAATGTGCTTCACTAAGCTTTATTTCATTACACTCAAATTAAGCTGCAAGAGAGAATGGTTAAAGAAACACTAACCAAAAGTACTGATTCCTCAAGAAAGAAAGTGACAAAAAAAAAAAGAGACAAGTCATGTCAGTGAGAGTTACTAAAGATAGTGCTGACATACCCTTTCAGTCAATCATTTGAATTAAGCTTTTCCAAATGGCACAAATATAATTTAGAAGAACTGATATATGAAACTCATATACATAGCAATCTGTGCCACATTTTTGTATTTTTATATATGTGTGAATATGTGTTTGTGTGTGTGCTTCTGTTATAGTATAGAATTATAATATGCATGCCAAATATACATGAAAAATGTTAGATTTTTTCCAGGGGTCTGCATCTTATAATTTATTATGTTGGAACTAAAATTCTCAACAATAGAATGATAACTCTATTGCAATAAAAAGTCACTGTTAAAGAGAAAATAGAGGCTCTATGAATTTCCTCATAACACTTTATGTTAAAAAATTATTACTAATTAAGATTACATACATACATATACAAAAGATAATACAAAGAATATTTTATAATTTATCCCAGACAAAGGGGGAAAAGACCATTTAAAAATTCAGCACATTTTGAGTAACCTATAGAGCAGAAATCCATGAAACACTCCTTTTTTCATATGATTAAACTGCAGCACATTAGGAATACCAATTAAAATTTCAAATTATATTTCTGGAACCTACTGCCAGTGGCATCCATCTTCCTCAAAAGTAACATCTGTGAAGCTGGCAGCATGGGACCAAATTTTTGGATAATACAAGGTAGAATATCATAAGCTTAACTTAATTTTTCCAAAAACTCTCTTTAAACTTTTCTCACCATTCCTTATCTACTTATCTCTTGAAAACATCCCACGGTTTTATATTATTTTAGGAATTTAAAGGCAGAAATACTATATCTTTATCATATTAGCGTTTTCAAATGAACTTTGGACAAATAAGGAAGCAAATATTTCATTATCAATTATATATTAAAGTGGTATCCTTTAGTCAGTGTCAGTTTAGCCCTCAGAAAAATGTTCTTTGCAAACTAGCCACTTGAACATACAATCTAGTGAGTTAGTGGGGACTATAAATAAATTAAATCTTTTTTCATGTGACAGGAATTCAAACATCAGGTAATCCTCAAGTCATAATTTCCATCTTATCATCTTGGCCTTCTCTTTTCCAAGCTACACATTCTCCCCCTGCCCCTTTTAATTTAAAGTTGTGGGATACAATTCAGGGTTAGGTATACAAATATTCAATGTGCAGATATCCTTGTTGATGAGGTGTGCCCCCACTTCCCCAGGCAAATAGCGACTACTGTCAATCCCACCTCTCTACCACTGCCCCCACAGTTTCCCACTACTGTCAATCCTTTTCTCATAGTATTACAGCAAGCTACATATTCTGAGCTCCTTTAAGCCGCTATCAATCAGATGGTTGTTGCAAGCAACCTGATGGTACCACATTAAACGTAAAGATACAATACCAAGGCTTTGGGTTCCCTGGCATCCTCATCAGACATTCAGTGGAATTAGAACGAAGAAGTGGTCCCAGTGGGAGTTAACTTGACACAGTTAATCATGACCAATAGACAATCTTTCCCTGGAACTTGAGGGCAATCTCCTATTTCTTCCTATATAAATGTGGACCCCAAAGTTTAATGAGACATCTAGTGTGAAAACATGATTTGATTTGGATACAAACTTTGAATGCTCCATTCAATAGCAGCATATTATGTTTGTATAGTGCCTTCAGGTTTTCAAAGAATATTCTAATCCTGACCTTTGTAACATTGTAGCAGAATAGGAGTTGTTATTATTCTAACAGAATAGGAGTTATTATTATTAATAATCTCTAGATGAGAGTGCTAGGGTTCATAGAGGTAAGAAGACTCTAATTTTTTACAGCTGGTGAGGGTGGAAATAAATCCTCAATCCAGGAATTCTTCTCATGCTCTCTCCTGACACCTCTTGCCTTCTCATGTCAGAAAATGAAGATGGCTATGAAACATGACCCAGAAGACCCATCCACTGAACATTTCACCTTCATTACCTTTATGAGCCTCAAACTAGAGTAGATTAGGGGTTTATTCCTGTGGAGGTTGAAGTTTTCCCAACTTTTAAAGTATAAATAACCTTAAAAATTAAAAAAAAAACTTTAAGATTACATCAGAATACCTTTTGGCTAAAACAGACGCAAGGTGATTCAGAGGAGACATTTAAAGGACACACAAGACAAATTTCACTACCTTACTTTGTATCTTGGCTTTGGATTAATCTTAACTCTGTTCTTTGTTTGCTTGTTTTTGTCTTGCATTTGACAGTTAGCAACCAGTTTCATCCCTTTTATGATCCTAACCTCTTTTTTGAATATAATTTTTTGGTTTGTGTTCTGATAGTAATAATGATGAGGCTGTAGTTTTTTCCAATCTAGCTTCAAAATCATTCTCCAAAAATTATGGTCCTCTTTGGTAAGAACATCAGTGAATTTGTTGACAGAGAGAGGAAAAGAGAGCTGAACAGTATTTTTAGAATTTCCAAATTATTCCAGAATAATATCAAGGGAGAATTTATTGAGACATCCTGTGGCTTTGAGTAAAAAATTTACTAATTTTTAGATATCTTTATTTCTTGTCTCTGCTAGGTCTGAAAACTTGGTAAGTAAAACTAACTGTTAATAATTCATGACCAAGCATTAAATGCTGAGAAAGTTCTGACTTCATGCTTAAATAAAACTTCTGGCTAGTTGCTTTACAGTCTTTTCAATTTTTACTCAAAGTAAGCCAGTTGCCAAACTGCTATTAGATCAGTTTAACAGTCACTACAAAAGCCTCAGTCTTTAAAAATTCAGCATGTTATTGAAATATTAAACATTTGTGCTTCTTCTTCCTTTTTTTTTGCTATGAGATGTATCACCAGTTCACCAGTTCAGAAGGGTTAAAGTCTGTATGGTGAAATTTTAAAAAGTCAACTGTAAATGTTAAATAAAGAAACACAATTTGTGTCATCTTACATAAGTGATAATATTGGCAAAATTATTTCAGTTGTAGTTATTCTCTATGTTACACCATGCCCAAGCAGTTTTTTTTTTAACCAATAAAAGAAAGCCAAACAACACCGGAGAAGGTATACTACCTAAAAATGCATAAATCAGTATCCTGCAAGAGTTTAGAAGTTATTTCCTCAATAGATGGTTGATTCTCTACTAAAAATGCCACAACAGTACAGAAAGTCTGCTTCACTTATTGTCGAAAAGAATACTAAAGTGGAATGGAATCCCTGCAGAATGGAAGTGGAACTCACTAATATGCTCTTTTATTTTCCATGTGTGGCAACACTGCTAACAATTAGGAACAACAAACAGCCAGCAGAAGGGAGGAAAAAGGCAAAACAAAATGTTTATTGTTTTGAGAGGTTCATCAGGGAATGCTCTTATGTCAGAGGAATAAACACTGCCGCCCAGGCAGGGAAGCTGCATTGCTTCAAAGTGCCCCAGTGATATTGAATAGTTATTAAAATACCTCTTATCTCTTCATTTTTACTGCACAAGTGAAGTGAAAAGGGTGTGACTCAGAACATGCTAGGTGAGAGGTAGGCAAACTAATGGTATTTAGTGTCAGTGGTTTTATGAGAATTCAGAATTCCATCTTGAAAGGAACAGATTCTCTTTATTAAGAACATGAAAATAATTCCCTTTTGTTTAATGCTTTGAGGAGGGGCTTTCCCTGTTTGGTTGGTTTAAGAACAGAAAAACTTGAAGCTATTTATTTTTTAGCCAACTTCTTAGAGGCTTAGTAGTAATTTTACTACTCACAGTCCTATTTATTAGACATAACTAGTTCTTTTCTAGTGCTCAGTGGGATGGTATTCAAAATCCAGTAAATCACTAATGAACCAATAAAAGATCTCTAGTGGTCATTGGATTGAGTCCTAAATTTATAGCTATTATACAACCTGAGTCTTCAGTACAAAGGCAATGCCTAATAAGCAACAACACAATTAAAGTTTTTAATCTGAGTTGTGTGCAATTCAGAATATTGCGTACTCACTGAGGCTTGTTTGTTTGTTTGTTTAGCATTATTTCTGAAATTCAGAATTAAATGTCATTACAGACTGCCTTGGCTGCCTAGGAACTATCATTCCCTATTAAGCGAGCTTTAGAGGACCTGAGATATTCAGTGAGACAAAAGTTCCTCCACACATTAAATTTCATCTAATTTTCTCCCACTCATGATGGTGGTAGGCCCTGCTGAGGGTAAGCAAACAACCAGCTCAACTGATACTCAACTGAGCAAGAGTTTTCTTTGTATCGCCGCATCTCTTCTCAATTGTCAGACTCTTGTTACCAATGAAACATTTATCACTGCTCTTTCAACAGTATGAGAGCAAAAGAGTGCTTAGTGTCCCAAAGTCCTTAGCCCTCCTTCCTACATCCCCTCACCCTCTTTCCTACATGTATGTAAAATGAAAAGACATCAGCTCACAATTGTAGCTACTTTCAGCTCTGACAGCGAGGCAAAAGAAAAACAGAGAAAAAAGAGGAAGCTATCAGGTAAACCAAAAAAGAAAGTGAAGACAGGACTGAAGATATTGATGAAAGGAAAGAGCAATGGGTGTATTAAAGAAGGAAGGGTCAGAGCTTCCTTGGGAAGCAGAGGGGAAAAATACTGTTACCCAAGCCTGCTGGAATACTTTATATAAGCCATTTGCTTCTTGAAAAGTTGACAAGTTATATATGCCAAAGGCTAGAGATGGAATTATAGCCTTAATTTATGTATGTTTTCAAAGTACTTTGTGTTTAAAGTAATACAAGGCACAGAAACCTGCTGGGAGAACTGTAAGGCTGCAAAGCCATTAGCATCTGCCATTTAAAGTTGTTAAAAGGCAGTGCACCAGTCACAGTTGAGAGAGCTGCTGACACACTGTAGAAGGGCCAAAGCCAGTAAACACTCTCCCCGCCCCCCAATGGAGCTAAAGAAACCTGAGGACTGCAAAACAATCAGCCGCTGCCTCAGAGGATTTGGGTATTTCTGAAGACAGTTTGTTGAGACTTCGTTTCCAGATCCAATTACCACCTCAGTCACTGGTAGCAATTAACACTTAGTAGGCACACAAAAATACCGTTGATTACAATTCGACCTTATAGGTCAGTTAAAATAATAAATTTCACACATTGCAGTCAAGCTAACAACCAAACTGTGTAAACCCAGCAACTGGGTTTTGAGGTGAAGCCAGTTTGAAATGCTGAACCCTCATGTTCTTGCAAGGTGATAGCTCACTAAGAGTGATGCTCCCAGAGCCATGTTGCAACAGAATGACAGACAAGAGGAGAAATGAACTAGTTCAGACATCTATTTTACATTTATGAATAAACTAGAGAAAAAGGAATGTGTAATTTCCAAGTGGCATATGAGTCTTAATTAGCTCTCAACAGCTTATGGCAATGTTCTCTAACTCTGGCATTTGAGGCACTTTGAGACTCAAAGTGAATGAAGAGAAGGAAAGATCTAAGTATAAAGTAGCATTACTATGTTTTCTCTACAATCTAGATTCAGGCCAAATAGTAGGATGCCATAAAATATAAGCTCTAGAACACAAAGTGTGGAGACTCAAGCTTTTAGCTTTTGCCATTTTCTTTTTGCCTCGCTTCATTTAGACTGATACGAGTTCTTGGAAGATTGAATAGGTACTTTGAGTACTTTTAATTTAGTTCTTGATCATTTCTCATTTTTTAAAATTCCTTAACTATAACTTTACAAATGTTTAAGCTTAACAGTTCCAATGTTTTGCTATTAAAAAAAAAAAAAGATTTGTGGGTATGATACATTCATTTAATTTAGAATAGTGGAAAATATGGCTTCCAAGCCTAATTATGTATATTAAAAGGTGACGTTCTTAAATATTGCAAAATGTGGGGAAATTTTTTGCAAGTGGGGGTAAAATAGTTGGGTGAGAGCAAGTCTTTATTAAAATAAAAAAGTATGATATATATATATATGTGTATAATGTATTTTATTTAATTACACACTCTATAACCAAATGTGAGAACTCTGTGATGTGAAAAGACCTCTAGATATTTATTTGCATGGGAGGACATTTTTCTTCTTCTGGAGAAAAAGTAATGGGGATTTTCATAATGATGAGTGTGTTCTGTCTCTTTTGTCTATCAATTCTAAATGAAAAAGACAACAAATATGTCTAAATCTCTGAACAAATGTCCCAGGTTATAAAGTACTCATCATGATGCAGGATAGATTTAAGAAATTTGCTCTGGGACACAGAACCTACAGGGAGAAGTGATACTTCAATAAAACACTGGTGACATTTAATGCCCTCAGTCTCACCACTACAAACCTTCCTTAAGACTTAGGGATAGAACCCTGAAGCCCAAGAGAGATAATCTGAGGAAAGAGAACAGTGTAATAAAATAGTGTTCATTCCTAGAGAAGGTTGGGGTATTCTTTATACATTTTAGAGATATTGGTATACAGAGTATGATAGTGGTAACAAATAATATAATTTTGGAAAGAGGAAGAGTTGGAGATCTAAGTAGTGGTAGAATATTTGTCTATATGTTCAAAATTTTTATTTGTTTGATGTTTGATTTTACTCCTTTTGGCTATAGTCATTAAAAGACACAGCCTCTTTATGAAAGAGGATGGAACCATGTAAGAGTCACCAGTAGAAAAGAGCTGACTTCAGCCAAATGGCAGTGTAAGAGACACTGGGATATCTACAAGGAGAAGGGGAACCCAGAAATCAGTATGTTTATAGCTCCAATGATGTTCCTGAGGCCAATATCACTGTGATGGCTCAAGCTTTGTTGGCTCTCAAGTCATTTTGTCCAGAAGAAATGAATAGGGTAGCATTCATTTTATACAAAGTGGAGGGTTATATTTCCTTTTTTATCTAAAAGATTAAAGTATTTGAGGGCGTACTTGTACCAGTTTCAGGAATAATATTATTTTATAGGCTAATTTTTAACATATATATAAAGCCCTTAACATATATATATGTTATATATGTGTGTGTGTATATATGTATATACACACACACACACATATAAAATCTTCAACATACATATTTAAATATACCAGAGTGTCAAAAAATGTATACATATTTTAAGAGATATTATCTATGTATCCCTTTTAGTTTGCCATAATCAGAAGTGTCTGGACTTTGATGGCAACCACTTTGAGCACCTCGTGTAATTGCAGAAGTCAAACATGGCTTGTATTCATCTTTTGTTATTAGTGTATATTATTATAATTTTAATACAGTGTTTTCCTTTCTTAAAATGTGTATACATTATTGGTGCTATATATATATATATACACACATTATTGGTGCTATATATATATATACATATAATATAAATTTTATATCTACTATATGCCCTGGTGCATGTCACTAACAAAAGCCTGGAGTGACTCATCTATGTGTTAGACTTGGGAGCAGCTTTTACACAGCTGGACAGCGAATTGCTATAGCACAAATTGCTGATTTTATTGGACTCCACATATCCTTTTACAAAAAGGACAAAATAGATCTATTCTTTTAACATTCTCCTATGGGAAAGGGCATGGCAAGCTTTTTGAAATGGTGGAGCAATATATGTTTGGTCTCTGGAGGCCAGGTGGTTTTGCCTGGGCTGACTCAAGGGTCAGCTTCAGTAATTAGATACTGACTACCTACCATGATGATGGCTTTCAGAATGATGGTAGATGAGATGGTCATGGCTTGAAAGAAGTCTTTATTATATATAAAAAGATCATTTTCATGTAGTGTACCTCAAAGTTGCCTGTGAATGAATTTTGAAGTAATTATATGATGAGGTGGCAGTCTTCTGCTGCCTTCTCACGTCTGCAAGTATAAGAGGAACAGATTTTAACACAGATTACAGGGCAAAAAGCCTAAGAGTTTTCAATGCTAGCACAACATCCTATCTATTCACTTCAACTTCAATAACTTATTTTCTAATAAAAAAAATAAGCATAGCTACAAAACCTAGAATATAATAAGATTTCTTTTGTCTTGGATGCAAAGCTTATCCTGTTATAGTGATATTCAAGCTTTGATAAGAACCTGGGACAAGACTGGAGACAGACTGGAGTGATGTTGGTTAAAGGTTGAGAAAGGAGATATGAAAAAAATAATTTATGAAATATCAGTGAGTTTATTCTTTGAAGGAGTAAAATTGGTAGCTTCTTTCAAAAGACAAGTTATAATCTCTAAGAAGTTATATATAATGATATAACTGTCATATTGGAATAATGTAAGCATTATACTTCTAGTTGAAGTACATTTTTTAACCTTATTAAAAAGGACTGGAAAGGTAAGAACAATTTTCCATGATTTTTCCAGGTATTATGACTATTTATCTTTGATGTTTCTAAAGAAGGAATGTGATTACAGTTTTAGATGAAACTGTCTCTTTCCACAAAAAATAATCACAATCTTTAAAGCAAATATTTTGTTTATTATTTCTAGTGGTACCAAAAAGTTAACATTTGGAGAGATGGTATTTTTTACTCAAAATTTCAAATAGACCACTGTGATGATGACTTGCTTTCTTCCAGCATACAATAGGACTCATCCCCTTGAAACTAGGCATAGCCATTTGGCTTTGCAAAAAAACCAAAAACTTGTTTTTGAAAAAGGTGAATAAAAGTGATGCCTTCAAAGCCATTACACAATTCTCCATGTCCTTGTTCTCTGTTCCAACAACCACTTATAATCCAGAGAATGACCCTTGTTAACTTGCATTTCTGGGTAAGAAAAATATGGAACAGAGCCCAAAACTGACCCATGATGAACACACAGCACAAATGAGCAACAAACCTTTGTTGCATTATATCACTATAATTTGGGGTATATTTGCTACTACTAACCAAATTTCTCATAGATATAATTACTTAACTTCTTTGTATTAAGGTATTTATTAAAAAACACAGCTTTAACATAAAACAAACCTGCATTGAAATCTTGGCTCTGCCACTGTTTAACTAGGTGACATTGGCAAGATTCCTAACTTCTCTGAACTTCCATTTACTCATCTAAGAAATGGGGATTATGATAGCTACTTTACAAAATGGCTGCATAGATTACAGTGAGAAATATAAAGTGCTGGACATAGTTTCTAGCACATCTTATTGAGCGACACAATATACGGTAGCTTTTATTATAATTATCTTTTAGAGAAAGCTATAGCTTAAGCTATTTCAAGTTACTTATGATGACATCAAGTTCTAACTTGAGGCCAGATTTGTGGTTAATGTTTCCACTAATGTAACCCTATGCCTACTATGAGTGTTATAAAGCCACAGATTTAGGCCAAATTATAATAGCAATTTTTATGAATCCATTTCAGCATCCTGAGCTTAGTAATTTTGATAAATGACTCTTTCAAAAACTTGGCTTTAGGAGTGACTGAAAACGGTTTAGAGAGCTGAGTTTAGAGTTGAGTAATTGTACAACAAAGTTCCTTTGGCAAAACTCAGAAGAAAAGGGGCTTAAAATATTGCTTTAAAGGCAGGTGTTTTTACTTACAGTGCAAGTGTTTTTGTTTATATTTTCAACAACATTAAATCCAACTCCTCAGATTTTTATTCTTAAAGGAAACTAGTTAAGATAAAAAGTAGATGGGAGAAGAGTGATGTTTTGCATCATAAGTTAGCATTACTTTTGGTAATTGGAACTCTCAAGGAACACTTAATTTTTTAAAATAATCAAAATCACAAAAGCTATAAGAAATGAGATGTATGAACTGGCTAGTGTGAATGAAATATTCATTTGCCACTTGAATAGTTCCCAATGTCTATGATAATTACTTTATTGACAACTGGATTATATCATTAAAGAACAACATATGAAGGAAACAAAGAAGGATTGTTGGATGGTTGGATGCCAATGCCTACTATTATTCAGTAGAGAAAAGGCATAAAACAAAGATAGGTTCCCTAGGAGTTATATTCTAACTGAGAAATCAAAATATATATTCTTTCTTCTTTAAAGGTTAATGCATGCAGTTCAGATGATAATTGTATTAGGATTCAGAAGAAAGAAAATGATTTAGACCAGTTGTTCTCAAAGTGTAGTTCAAGAACTCCTGGAACCTTTCAAGGGATCCACAAGGTCAAAAATATTTTCATAGTACTATCAATATATTGTTTTCCTTTTTCATTTTCATTTACTTGTGAGTGTATGTGACATTTTCAAGAGGCTACATTAAGTGTGATGACACTGCCTCTTTGACAGTTAATGGAATGTGTACTTTTGTATTTTCAAATAATAAAAGTTCTCCACTTAATTTATTTTATTAACAAATTATGGTTATATACATTTCTTGGATACAAAGTGATATTATGATTAATGAGTACAATTTAAAGTAATAACATCAAGTCAACTAACATATCCATCACCTACATACCTTAAATACCTATTATTTCTTATTGTGAAAACATTTGAAATTTATTCTCATAGCAAATTTTGAAATGTACAATATGCTATTATGGACTACATTTGCAATGCTTTGTAATAGACCTAAGAAAAAAATTATTCCTTCTGTCTGAGGCATTTTACCCTTTTATCATCTTCTCTGTATTTCCCCTACTCCACAGCCTCTGGTTATCACCATTCTGCTCTCTGCTTCTATGAGTTTGATTGTGTTAGATTCCAAATATAAGTGAAAACATGTGGTATTTGTCTTTATGGTTATTTCACTTAGTGTCTTCCAGGTTCATTCATGTTATCAAAAATGACAGAATCTTTTTTTAAGGTTGAATAGTATTTCATTGCATATATATATATATATATATATATATATATATACCACATTCTCTTCATTCATTTGTTGATGGGTACTTAGGTTGATTTCATAACATGGCTACGGTTAATAGTGCTGCAATGAACACAGGAGCATAGACATCTCTGCAACATAATTATTTCAAATCTTTCCAGGTAAATACCCAGAAGGAGATTGTTGGATCATATGCTGAGTATTATTATTTTTTACCTTCATACTGTTTTCCATAATGGCTATGCTAACGTACACTCCCATCCACAGTATACGCTCCCTTTTTTTCCACATCCTGGTCAACACTTGTTAGCATTTGGCTTTTTGATAATAACATTCTGAGAGGTGTGAGGTAATATCTCATTGTGGTTTTAATGTTGTTTTTCCTAATAATTGGTGATGTTGAGCATATATATTTATATACATATACATAATATATATATTGACTGCTTGAATGCCTTTTTTCCGAAAAGGTCTTCAGGTCTTTTGCTCATTTTTACATTTTTTTGTTGCTATCCAGTTATATGAGTACCTTCTATATTATGAATATTAACCTCTTATCAGATGTATGGTTTGAAAATATTTACTCCAAATCCATAAGTTGTCTCTATACTCTGTTGTTTTCTTCACTGTACAAAAGTTCTTTAGTTTGATGTAATCCAACTTTTCTATTTTTACTTTGTTGCCTGCACTTTTGGGGTCAAATCTAAAAAATCATTGTCCAGACCAATATTTCTCTTGAACTTTTTATCTTAGTTAAAAAGAAATAGTGCTAAAAGAAAACTTGCAGCTATTGTTACCTGAATATCATTTTCAATAGTTTCCTTCCCTCTGTATTCATGCCTTTTGTCATTTGACTCTGCATTTCTTCCCATAAGAGTAGAAAACACTTCTCTTGTACACTAATGCTTTTATGGGTCACGTGATTTGCTTTGACAATGAAATATTAGCAGGTATGCCAGCATCAAGGGCTTGAAATGTGTTTGTGCAGTTGGGCTTGCCTTCTTGTGGTCCTGCCTTTTCCTTTGAGAAGAACATGTTTTGGATAGCTGTTTGTTCAAGGAGAATGAGAGATATATGAAACAGACCTGAACCTAACCTGAAGTTTGGAACTAAGACCTATAAACCCAGCCTAGATCAGCTGAAGTCCAGCCAACTGCAGATGCATGAGAGAGAAATAAATAAATATTGTTGTAAGTCATTGAGTTTTGTGGTAGTTTGTTATCAAATGCAAGAGTTCCATCATCTTCTTCAATAGTGGTACCTCCATTAATGAATAGAAACCTCTTCATAAAATCTCTTGAAAGTGCTGTCATGGCTGTCAACAACAAACCTGATGACCTACATAGGGCAGATATTATTATCATCTCCATTTTACAGGGAGAAAATGGAAATTGAGGAAAGCCAAATGATTTACTCAATACCAGTCAGTGCTATAATTCAAAAATAAACTTTTGTCTTTCAGTTCAATGCTTTGTCTTTTAAATCCTACTATTTGTCAATATTTGCATTAGGTATATGATATGAGTTTCTCTTTTGTTTGTTTGTTTGTTTTGAGTTGGAGTCTCACTCTGTCGCCCAGACTGGAGTGCAGTGGCCGCTCCCGGCCACCGCAGCCTTGACCTGCTGGGCTCCGGCGATCCTTCCGTCTCAGCCTTCCGAGTAGCCGGAATTACAGACATGCGCTACCACGCCCGGCTGATTTTTTGATTTATTGTAGAGATGAGGTCTCGCCAAGTTGCCCAGGCGGGACTCGAACCCGCGGGTTCAGGCAATCCACTCACCTCAGCCTCCCAAAGCGCGGGATTACAGGCTGAGCCACCCAGCCCAGCATGATACGAGTTTCTATACCATATCAACAGCTACCACCAAATCTACACACACAGCAAAATATTTAATACAGTCAAATATACTTGATTGCTCAAAAGAATGCTGAGATATGCAACGTTTAGTGGTTGACATGACCACTCCAAAATTAACTGTGTTGGTATAAATAAAGTTATTGGATTTTCCCCACTATTCCAGCTTTACTGTTAATATTTATCATAGAACTTGTGTGTGCATTCAAGAACTTATTTGGTGGCAGTCATCTGGGATCTATTTATTACATTTAAAAAATATTGGAAATATAATGCTCTGTTCTCATGCTGCAATAAATTTCTTGTGTTGTTAGTTTGTGTGAAAATATTTGGGTTTCTATTAACCTAACTGCAAGACTTCAGCCTATATTTGCTACCTGATTAGAAACAAGCCATTGGTTCAGCCATTTATATCCCAGAAAGGAGGCAGCTGCTGTTAAGAAGCAGAAAAATGAAAATATCATTAATTCCAAAGCAGTTATCCAAAGTTACATGCATACTCAACAATAGCTACATTGCTTGTTTCATTATAATTGCAACAAGCCCCAAAGCTTTAAGAAGAGAGGTTCTTTGCTCTTGCATTGAAAACTGAGGTGCATTTGTACATTGAGGGAAAGTGTATTATATTTCCAATGAGAAAATTATACTCATGCCATTCACTATGCACCAAAAATTAGAATAAAATTAGAGGTAGTTTGAAGGTATTTCAGGAAAAGTTAATATGATGCTCAAATAATAACGTTGTGTTTAGTGTCAGTCAAGTGAATGGCTTATTTTCCTTAACTATAATTTTTAAAAGTAAAAAAGAAAGCCTACTTATTATGTCTACAAATGGTTTAGCATATAATCATAACTTTTTTTGTTATTGGACTAAAAATTGTCCTCTGAGTCAAAATGTTGAGTGATAATTGTTTTTTAATGTTCTGGTGATTAAAAAAAAAGAAAGTTGTGGATAATAAAATGCCTTATATGTAAAGGTCAGTCATTTCCTCTGATTCTTACTACATTAACATCTCTATAGGGTAGATTTTTAAATCAGAATGAAATCTACTGATGTTTTAAAGATATATTGAAAATGTAATAAAACATTTGTGGAATTAAAAAAATAGAATATTCTGTAGGACTGAGGCATTTATTAGTCATCTGGAAATTTTCATCTGGGAAGGTCTTTAGAAATAATCAAATTTAATATTATTTTATTCTGAAGAAGCTGTGCCAAAGTAATTAAGGTGACTTGACTGCTGCTCCACAGTAGTAGTGATGTGTTCTCTCCAGTATTTGATACAGTCTCCAAGCAGAGTGTATACTGGTGTCTATGAGCTATTTTTCTGATGGTTTGTAAAAAAGAAAGTGCAGGATGAAATTAATTAGATTTTACGTTCAGCTTGAATTGACAAGGATAAACAAAGAGAGCAGACAAGATGGGAAAAGAAGGAACAGATTTCAAGCACCATCTAACCACCTTATATTTAAATAAATAAAATCCTAACTACAGATGTTCAGGAGCAAGCTAAACAAAATGAAGAACAACTGTTTAAAAGTACTAAAAAAGGAAGCAGACAAAAATCACAGCAAGGAAGGATAGAAAGGAAGAGGAAAGGAAAGATGAAAAACATGTTCTAGAAAAAACATATACCCTTAGGCAACAGAGGAAAACATTATGCTAATTAAGTAATATCCCCTAGGAATGGAAAAAACACCTGAAGAATATGAAACAAGTATAAAAGATTAAGGTAAATTAAAGACAAAACTTATACCCTTATGAAATAATAAATAAATCAGATACAGTAAAGAACAGGGTCAATCACCTGAAGGAAAAGATTAAGATTATATTTTTAATTATGAGGAAAAAAGACAAGGACAGTAAAGCATTTGGAAGGCATAAAATGTGTATGGAGAAGAAATATTTATATTTTGACTCACATCATTACATAGAAACTGCTATAATCAAGATGCATCACATTGTAAAATTTAAACATCAACTCCTGAGCCTCATGTTACTAGACTATCAGCATCCCTTGACTCATCTGACCCCTAACCCTCCTCCCACCCCATAAGCATCTGTCTTACTTGGTTTCTAGGAGACATCACTTGTCTTTCTCTTATTGCACTGGCCTCTGCTCCTCAGTCTTTGCTGATTCCTCCTCATCTTCCCAAATTCTTAATGTTGAAATGCTTAGGGTTTAGCCCTTGAACTTTTTCTTATACCTTTCTATACTCACTCTCCAGGTGATCTCACCTAGTTTCATAATTGCTCTCTAATTTTCGATGACCTTAAAATGTATCTAATATAGATCTTCATTCTGAATATCAGATTATTTATCAGTCTTCCCACTGGGAATTTCTATCTCAAACTAATCGTGTTTAAAATCAAGCTATTAATATCCCCACAAAATTCCTCCTCTGATGATAATGCTCTTCAAGTGAATAGCAACTCTATTCTTCAAGTTCTATTCTTGAACTCTATTTGTTCAAGCCCAAAACTTGAAGTCATCCTTGATTCAGTTATTTCTCTCATATACTATATCCAGTCTGTCGAATAATACTGTTGACTACATATTTAAAATATATACAGAAACTCCTCCCTTCTCACCATTCCCATTGCTACCACACTGGTGGAAGTCATTATTATCTTTCACCTGGATTATGCCAATAAATCTCAAACTGCTTGTTTCCTTGCTAAAGTGGCAAACACAAGTCAGTGTCAAAATACAAGTCAAATCATGTCACTCCTGGATCCAAAACTCTCCAGCACACTCAGAATGAAAGCCAAAATTCATTCTAGGACTTTTATGTTGTTTTGTGATCAGCCCCTCCAAACTCTGCCTCATTACCTCTGACTTCATCATTTTTTACTCTTACTCTCAATCACTCAGCTCCAGCCACACACATCCTCACTAGCTCTATACTATTCCAGATACTTTCCTGCCTCAAGATCCTAGCGACTTATTTTCTTTTTCCTTGCCTGGAATATTTTTCTACCACCTATTCATGTCACACTCAGAAACACATAGCTCTCCATTCTTTTGTGGCCCTATGCAGGGAGATACCTCCCAGTTCCCCTGTAATTTGTTGAGGCCATTTGACTAGTTTTGGGCAATAAAGTGTGAGCATAAGTAATGTCATTTCTGGGTTGAGCTCTTGGCTTTCTCTTTTTTTCTTGCTGTGGTGAATATGGTTTGTGAAAGCCACAAGAGTACAGAATTGATCACCAAAGAAAACATGGACAGAAAGTTTTTGTAAAACAGACACCACAAAAAGCATTATAATCAGAAATAAATATAGGGGGTTAGGTGCTATAGAAACAACAGACAGAAGAGACCACTGCTAGCTTTGAGGCTCACCACCACTGTGGTACTGATAAGAAAGAAATTGCTGCAACTACTCTAATAAGAATTGTGGGGAACTACCTCTGAAATCACAAATGCCCTGCAACAATGGGGCAAGTTACCTGCAGGGAAACACATAAAGCTCTTAACAAACTCTCACAGTTTCAGGAACCCATACATTTATGTTATTACTTTTAGAAAATGGCTTCTTTGACTCCTGTCTCCCTGTCAGTTCCTGTGAGAGTGCCTTTCCTTGGCAAGATGTGGCAGAATTCAGATCAGAGACAAGAGAGTCTGAGAAATAAATGTTGGTCTTACATTTTCAGCCTGTCCAAAGAGGGGACAACCATAAAGGGATGGAGCTGCTAAAAAAAAGAAAAGTAACACGGTTCCCTACTTTGACTACTTAGCATCCATATTCTAACCATAAAGTATCTATACTACCTCTTATCTGCGGTTTTGTATTCTGCAGTTTCAGTTACTCATGGCCATCCCTTTATGGTTGTCCCCTCTTTGGTCAGGATGCACTACAAAAATATTTTGAAACAGAATGACCACACTCACATTACTTTTATTGTTTAATTGTTCTATTTTATAAATAGTTATTATTGTTAATCTCTTGCTGTGCCTAATTTATGAATTAAACTTTATCATGTTTGTATGAACAAAAATTAGTAAATATAGGGTTCAGCGCTATTCATGGTTTGAGGTATCATTGTTGATGTTTAAACATATTTCCAGTAGATAAGGGGGGAGACTACTACATTATCCTTACAAACAAATATGTCTAGAACAACATGCTTCTGGAACAAAAAAAGTGCTCACTTCTTTAAAAAAAGAGACCCCAAGTCCCAGCTTTTGTATAATGTTTATTCCTTCCACTTTAGTCACAATCAAGATTTATAAAAAATATACTTTAATCTATAAATGAAATAAAAATTACTATTAAAATGGCAGGAAGAATACACTTGCAACTAATTTCTGTTTTTCTGAAATTGAAACTGGTCATAAAGACAAAATTTATATTTATATCTTCTGTCCTCTACTATGTATTTAGGGAGTAATTAAGCCTTCATTCATTAATTCAGCTGGTCATGCTTTTTACTTAATGGACTGAATAAAATCTTCATTCCTGAGGTATCAGAGTTTGTTGTGGACCTGATCATGTGTGGTTGCTGTGCAGAAAAGAGGAAATTTACCAGACCTGAGACTGCCAGCCTTAGAAAGTTCTGCTTGCAAGATAGGCGTTTGCCTAGTGTCTAGGAAATTGGATTTTGAGAACGTCCTCAACTGATTAGAGTAACAACTCACTGTGTCTAAACTGTCTGTACAAACAATGGTTTATGCAAACAATTTCCTTCTGGGAGTCTGGGATTTTTGCTACACACCTACAAAGCGCCTAAGTGACAAGCTCCCAATTAAAAATCTGGGCACTGAGTCTCTGTTGAGCTTCCCTGGTAGATAATATTTTATACATGTTGTCATAACTTGTTGCTGGAGGAATTAATTGCATCCTGTGTAAGTTATCCTGCATGAGAAGACTCTTAGAGCTTGCGCCTGGTTTCCCCATGTGCCTTCTCCCTTTGCAGATTTTTCTGTGTATCCTTTTGATATAACAAGTCAAACTATTTTCTGATTCCTGTCTTTTCTCCTAGTGAATCATCAGAGCTAGGGGTTGTCTTGGGGACTCCTTCATCAGTTGCTGTAATTTTCATTATTTTTAAACTTTATTTTTAAACTTTATTTTCCAGTCATAACATCTAAGACATTCCCCTCACAGAGAAATGAGGGACTGATTTGTGAAAATTTTCTCCCTTCTCTCATTATTGTTTTAAAAACTTTTTTAGTTGAGCAAATCAAATTTTATATTATAAACCAATTTTGACTATATATATGCAATTCACCCATATCAAGATAGTAAATATTTCTAACACCCCAGAGGGTTCCCTTGTGTGTCATTCTGTCAGTACTCTCCCAAAGATAAACACTATTTTTATTCCCATCACCATAAAAGTCATATAAGTTGAATCATAAAAATGTTTTGTGGCCGGGCTCGGTGGCTCAGCCTAATCCCGCGCCTTGGGAGGCTGAGGTGAGTGGATTGCCTGAGCCCGAGGGTTCGAGACCTGCCTGGGCAGGCGAAACCTCATCTTTACAATAAATCAAAAAAATTAGCCGGGCATGGTAGCGTGCGCCTGTAATTCCGGC
>CAUYQG010166832.1:0-11785 GCA_963574415.1 Tarsius wallacei
CAGTTTAATAAAAGCGTTGCAGGTTTAAATGATGTTTATATTTTTAGTTAGAACTGCCTGAACTGTATAAGCAATACCAATGGAAAAGAGAGAAAGAAAGACAAACAGAAACTTAGAGAAAACTAAAAAAATCAAAATCAGAGCTCTGAAACCAGAAAACAGAATTTAGGCCATAAACAGAACAAACGAAACAAATTTAACTCGAGTAACATGAACATCCAGAGACCCTGTAGAGGACCATCCAACATTACCATTCAATTTTGCAGCGGGTCCAGAGCTTGCCCTTTGAGAGATGTACTCCGTAATTCTCTGCGAACCTGACAGAGAAGTTTTTTAACATACAGTCCAGGGGACCTGTAGGCTTGGAGGCCTTAGACCCCATATTGTTTAAAACCAGTAAATCACAGGAGGCACTGATGAGAAGCAGACCTCCAATTACAAAGAGATAAAAAAAGACTACTAAAAGTTTATAACTTAAACGTCAATCTTGAGGTGTAGCAGAAGCAAGCCCTGTAGCAAAGAGCACAGCAAGGACACAAAGAATGGAAGGGGGCCAACATCATAAGCAATCAGAAGTCAAAGCGGGTACCCAAACAGAAACCAAATACTAAACCGAGACACTGTTCTACCGACGTCTTGGGTCAACGAACAGAGCCTCGTCAGGCTCCGTCCTCCTTAACAGAGTTGTGGCCACATACAGATTAAACAGATTAATCAGATTTTTACCTCCTAGGGGAACGCAAACGGACTCAGGAATTTTGAAGCATTGGGAAGCCAGTAGTCGTTCCAACTCGCTCCAGTCAGATGAGAAGTTATGGGGCCCTGAACTGTCCCAGAGGGCGCCTCCCCTACACCTTCCCCACTGAGCTGGGGAGAGCTGGAGCGAGGCTGCCTCCTGAGGTTGGCGACTCACCTCGCTGGAGCCTCCAAATGTTATGGCTGGATTGCGAGAAATGATGCCAACATGCAGAAAGGGAGAGCAGACTAGTGTCCAAAGAACTCTCGGCCCCAAACAATGTGAGCAGGGGGTATATAAAGGTAGAAGTTATGTAAGTCGTACAGTGTGATTAATATTTTTTGGCAAAACATTTGATTGCGAAGAGGTACAGATAGCTACAGAATTTGCGCACCTAGGGAGTTTCCAAGTACCGAGGGGCACAGAAATGTGGTTGTGCGATATGATTACGGGAAGGTTACATAAGGGGGTTATTTTTAGGTTAACATGAAGGATCTGTTACAAAATGGAGTTACTTATGTCAAGGTTATTACAGGTTTTTTAGATTAGATATTTCATATTTTATTTATTTCAATTCCATATTTGTATGAGTCACATATTTTTTTTTTTTGATTTGGAGTCTCACTCTGTCTCCCAGACTGGAGTGCAGTGACTGCTCCTGGCCACTACAGCGTCGACCTGCTGAGCTCCGGCGATCCTTCCTCCTCAGCCTTCTGAGTAGCCGGAATTACAGGCATGCGCTACCATGCCTGGCTGATTTTTTGATTTATTGTGGAGATGAGGGCTCGCCAAGTTGCCCAGGCAGGTCTCGAACCCGCAGGCTCAGGCAATCCACTCACCTCAGCCTCCCAAAGCGCGGGATTACAGGCTGAGCCACCGAACCCGGCTCACATTTTTAAATTTTAAAAATAAACTTTAGCATGATCACAGTAACACCAATCCCAGAGAGTTCTCTGTGCCTATAATTTAGTTCTCTAAGTATTCATAGAGCACATTCTGTATGCCAGGTATCGTGCCGGGCATTGCAGGGAGGACAAAAGTGGCTAGGACTGGTCCCTGTCATTGAGGATTTCATAATTACTTATGGGAGACAGGAAGTATATAAATTACTCCTACACTGTAAGGAAGAGAAAGGCAGCCCTCTGGCAGCCAGGAGCTGGCTTGGCGCGTGCAGCTGGGTGGAAGTGTTCTCCTGCTGAAAAGAAACAATTTTATAGATTGCCAACATCAGACAAGCCATTCTGAGACTGTGATAAATCAAGACAAAAATGAGATTTTCTTTTTTTTTTTAATAATCAGTATTTTTTATTATGATATTGTGGGGTACAGTTAAGGGTTAGGTATACAAATATGCTTCATTCAGGCACCCTTGTTGATAAG
The DNA here is from genome assembly GCA_963574415.1 of Tarsius wallacei. Classification (NCBI taxonomy): domain Eukaryota; kingdom Metazoa; phylum Chordata; class Mammalia; order Primates; family Tarsiidae; genus Tarsius; species Tarsius wallacei. The sequence continues at coordinate 2,117 of CAUYQG010166832.1, forward strand.
AGGTGTCTCCCCGAAAAATGAGATTTTCAAGCGTGCCCGAAAGCATATAGATGTGAACACTGTCCAAGCCACAAAAATGACCAGACATCCCATATCCTGGCTCACAGAGTGACGACTGCTTCTGTATCAATCACAGTTTCAGCCTTACTCTGTTCTCCCTTTAAAGAATTATGAAGACACTCTGTCAGAGAATAACCCTCGCTTCCTGACAAGCCCCAATTTTAGAGCATGTCCTTTCTAACACATCTTCTTACTGATGTCTTCTGTCCAGAGCTGAATTAGGGGCAAGCTCCTCAGGTACCAATCCACAGAAAATGCTACAGACTTGCTAAGGTGATGTAAGATGGGGAAAATTGCCCTTGTCAGGACTTCCCTTAGAGGACCTGGTGGTGTAGTTGGTGGGAACACTTTGATGAGCCACTCAGGATGGAAGCTTATTTGGTTAGGGTTGTGGGCTGCAAGCAACAGTAATCAACTCTGCCTGAATCAAAAGATGGGATTTAGGCCAGGCCCCGAGGCTCATACCTGTAATCTCAACACTTTGGGAGGCCGAGACAGGAGGATCACTTGAGCCTAGGAGATCAACACCAGCCTGAGCAGCATAGTGAGGCCTCATGTCTACCAAAAAAATTTTTTTTAAATTAGCTGGGTGTGGCAGTGGGTACTTAGTGTGTAGAAAGCACTCAGTATATAAAAAGCACTTAGCATTTAAAGCATGTGGTAAATTCTGAATAAATGGCAGCTGAAATCATCATCATTATTGCCACAGGTAATCATTTCCCTTGTGTTCAGCTTCTCTTCTAAATAAATGTTGAGTAACTATTCTAAAGGATGTTGAAGAGACACCCCTTAATTTTCCCACTTGTCAAATCTAGCCAGTAAACTTTTCAGGAATCTTGAGAGCCAGTTGTTAGACCATGGATAGCTCCAAATCTGCAAGAGTGGAAGTATTTACACCATGGAAATTGGCAAATGAAACAAACCGGGGCTTCTGCCTTCCTCCCCCACTCCCAACCAGTTGTTAAACATCTGCCAACATACCACTAATGCTAGCCCTATCCCACCCGGCTCTGGGGCTTCCAGCAGAGGATTTCTGCTGGGGATTTTTTTTTATGGTTCACCAAGCCCCGGGGTCCTGTTTCTGTACAAAGGAGGTCACTAATCACTAGTGCTGAATAAACATGAGGTTGATTTAAACATGAATTTACTAGTCATCAAAAGCTTATCTGCCCCTGAGGGTGCATCGACTCTAAGGGGAGTTGCAGGTGGTGATTGGAGCTAGCTGATGGCTTCAGAGAAGGATGCTGCGTGCTTTGGCAGGAACAGGGCTGAGCTGAGACTGTGGTCAGTGTGGCCCAAGTCATCAGCTCAGCAGAAATGGGTGGGATGCGGGCAGGGGAGCCTTCCCCCGGGCCTAAAGACTGGGTCCTCTAAGACATTTTCTCTGCAGTCCTTAGATGCTCAGTTGCAAGGGGTAGCAGCTGTATAATGTCTAAATAGGAGGGACATAGGACCAGCAATCTGGTCACAATCAACGGTCAGAGGGTTTGCCTTATAGCTGCAGTAGCAGGCCCATGGTTTGTACCCATATTGCATGGTTTTCAGTTTGTTTGTTTGGTATGGGTTTTTTTGAGTTGGAGGTCTCACTCTGTCCCCCAGGCTGGAATGCATGGCATAATCATGGCTCACTGCAGCCTTGACCTCTTGGGTTCGGATGATCCTCCCGTCTCAGCCTCCCAAGTAGCTGGAACTACAGGTGTGAACCACCGTCCATGCCTGACTAATTTCTTATCTTTTTGTAGAAACAGGGCCCTGCTATATTGCCCAGGTTGATTTGAAACTCTGGGCTTAAACAATGTTCCTGCCTCGGCCTCCAAAGTGCTGGGATTATAGGGATGAGCCCATGCACCCAGCCCACATAGTTTTCTGCCAGGGTTTCTTAACTTCAATTTTAATTTTTTGAGTGGAGTCTCACTCTGTTGCCCAGACTGGAGTGCAGTGGCACGCTCACGGCCACCACAGCCGCAACTTGGGGGGCTCGGGTGATCCTTCTGGCTCAGTCTTACAAGTAGCTGGAACTACAGGCATGTGCCATCATACCTGGCTAATTTTTTTTTTTAAGTTTATTGTAGAAACTAGGTCTCACCAAGTTGCCCAGGCTGATCTCAAACTCCTGGGCTCAGGCAATCCTCTTGCCTCTGCCTCCCAAAGTACTGGAATTACAGGCGTGAGCCACCATGCCCAGCAAGTTTTTTTTTTAATCTATACTTTATCCAAAATCGGGAAAAATGTCTACTTCCCATTTCAAAACCACTTTTTAAGTGTTGAGGTGGTTTTGAAGGCTAATGGATATTATGGAATGGGACTAAAGCCATTTCCCTCTCAAGAAAGCCCCTGTCTTGGAATTGCCACTGGTAGAAAATATTTTAAAAGGCTCCTGACTGCAAGGACTGAACAAAGTAAAGAGGTCCTAGGGCAGAGGGTGACAGCCTGGTATATCTGGCTGGCCTATGTAGGCAGTCTGTTGTAGCAATTGTCAGGGTCAGTCCATCTTCTTTCAAATCCTGCCTGCTGTGTGATCTTGGATGACTTCCTTAATCTCTCTGAGATGTCTGAGAATGAGAATCCTTGCCTTGTAGATTGTGAGGAGTCCATGAGATAGTGCTGGGCCCAGTTTCTGACTTGCGGTGAACGCTCAGATGAACATCAGCCTTTGTTGGAATCGGCACGAGAGAAGGGGTGGACTTGGGGGTGGAGAGGGCAGATCTGGGTGGGGGCTCACGGCACTGCAGGTGATGGATTGGAAGGCACAGGAGGGCCCAGATGCGGGAGCACTCAGAATAGAAACAGTATTGATAGCAGAATGCAAAGCAGCATTGCTCAAATTACGGCTGCCTAATTGGATTTCTCTAGGGCTGACTCACCGCCTTTGATAGATGCTGTTCCCTCGTGGAGTCTCCATCATGGGACTGGAAAATTTTCCACCTGCATTTGCAGTCTTTAGGCCTGTTCCAATAAAATGCAGGACGGCGTGTACCCCTCCGTGCCTGCCTGCCTGCCTGCCTTCCTTCCTCGTATCTTTACTGCGAGGTGTTGGGCACAGTGTGAAGTGTGATATGCTGGAACCCTTAAAGGGGGCACAGTCTATCTAGGGAGAAGCACAGGTGTCTGGATGGTTACCAGCAGGGGGACAGAGGCTGTGGCCGATGAAAGGGGCCCCGATCCAGCCGGGAGCATTGGGAAGGGTCCAGAAGGAGATGCAGGGGCTGTCTTGAAGGCTGCCTAGAAATTAGTCAGAGGCAAAGGTGTTCTGAGCTGGGGGAGGAGTTGGGCAGAGGCTTAAAGGATGCGGATCAGGACTGGGCTGTTGGCCAGACCATGGGTGCCATGGCCAGAGATGAGGCTGAAGAGGTAAGGGCACAGAGGGCTTCTGCTTGTAATGGGACCAAACTGGGACTGGCTGGGCTTAGTGACTCAGCACTTTGGAGGTGGGAAGATTACTTGAGCCCAGCAGTCTGAGACCAGCCTGGACAAAAAAGTGAGACTTCATCTCTACATCCCCCCAAAAAATAGCCAGGTATGGTGGCGCACACCTGTAGTCCCAGCTACTCAAAAGGCTGAGGCAGGAGGATCACCTGAGCCTAGGAGTTCAAGGCTGCAGTGACTTGTGACTGCACTCCTCCCTGGGTGACAGAGTGAGACCTTGTCTCTAAAAAAATTAAAATAAAAAAACTCAATACATTAAATTTGTCCAGATAAGGCATGGATATTGTAAAAACAGAAATGAAAGATACAGAGAAGCAAATGAAGACACTAAAAATTCCTCCAGAATAATCAGGGTAACATTTGAATGGAGTCTCTCTTGTGTCTATGCATATGTACTTTGCAAAATGGGATCGTAACATTTCCTCACCAGGGATTTTTTATGATTTCTTCTCTCATGGTGCTCTTCGGAGCACCGTGTCTAATTTCTCTGTAGAGTCCTGTCCTGCCTCGTTTAAGCCATGCCCCATGGTTGGACATTAGCGTGTTTCCCGGTTCTTGCTGTTGTCTGCAAGGCTGGATTACATATCACCAGAGTCAAATCTCTATGCGTCCACAATGATTTTCTAAGGATCAAGTTCCTAAATGCAGTTCCTAGGTTTAAATATTGCCAAATGTTTTCAGGTATGGTCAACTTGGCCCCAGTTTGCAGCTCCCACTAGTCCCCCGGAACTTATTGATAGTTTTCCTTCGAGGTTTTTGTTGCTTTCTCCTCAGGCTGTAACAGAACTCAGCAGAGGACTTTCCAGCAGAAGCCAGAAGAAGCAAGGCTGGGAGAGGCCACCTGTTTATTCTAAGGATTACTCCACCCCCAGCACAGCGCAGGTCCCTGGGCTAATGACTGCTTAGAAAATGGGCAACTTGTTGAGACTTCATCTCTACAATAAATAAAAAAATTAGCCAGGCATGGTAGCGGGCGCCTGTATTTCCAACTACTTGGAAGGCTGAGGCGGAAGGATCACCGAAGCCCAGGAGGCTGAGGTTGCGGTGGCCGGGAGCGTGCCACTGCACTCTAGTCTGGGCAACAGAGTGAGACTCCAACTCAAAAAAGAAAAAAAAAAAGAAAATGGGGCTGATAATGAAAGTCTTGTCTCCCTCCTCTTTTAAAAATTTATTCTTTACCCAACAATCCTTCTGCCTCAGCCTTCTAAGTGGCTGGAACTACAGGCGTGCGCTACCACACCCGGCTAATTTTTTATTTTATTGTAGAGATGAGGTCTCGCCAAGTTGCCCAGGCGGGTCTCGAACCCGCGGGCTCAGGCAATCCACTCACCTCAGCCTCCCAAAGCGCGGGATTACAAGCTGAGCCACCGAGCCCGGCTGTATTCTTATTTTTTAAAACAGAGACAGGGTCTTGCTCTGTCACCTAGGCTGGAGTGCAGTGACGTGATCAGAGCTCACTATAACAAACTCCTGGGCTTGAGCGATCCTCCTGCCTCGGCCTCCCAAGTAGCTGGCACTACAGGTGCACCCCGCCACATCTGACTAATTTTTTCAAAACTTTTTTGTAGAGATGAGGTCTCACTGTGTTGCCCAGGCTGGTCTTGAACTCTGAGGCTCAAGCAATCATCCTGCTTCGGTCCCCCAAAGTGCTCGGATTAGAGGCATGAGCCACCATGCCCAGCCATTTTTTTCTTCTTCTGCTTCTCTTTTTTCTCCTTCTCCTCCTCCTCCCCTCCCTCCTCCTCCCTCCCTTTCCCCTCCTGCTCCCTCCCTTCCCCCCCACCCCCTTGCCAATTTGGAGCTTAATCTTTGTTCACATCTTTGACTATTTTGGGGCCAGCACAGCCAAGGGCCTTGGGGCTAGGTTCGGACATGCAGGGCCAGAGCTCTCTACCCTTCACAGCTCACTGGGCTATTCCAGGGAAAGACCTATGTGTCTCATTCTAGGCACTATCTTGGCAAGACTTGGGGTTGGAGGGAGCAGAAAATAAGAAACAAGACCACAAAACTTACGGTAGGAGGGACATGCGCAGGGGCACATGCTGCCACAGACTCTGCCAGATGGCACCTGCAGGGAGTCTGTTGGCCAGCCTTCAACGCACTGGCACAGCCCAATTCCCCGCTGCAGCCGGAGAAGGAAACGGGCTCTGGCCTGTTGAAGCAGCGAGGAAGGGCCCTGCTGTCTCCCCGCGTGGCCTCGGGGGTTTGTGGCCTCATTCCTGCTGTCTCTTGGAAGTGAATATTGCACCAGGAAGCCTGGTACACAGTAGGTGCTCAAGCACTGCTTTCTGGATGGGCAGATGACTGGCATTCCCCTCCCTGGGCGCTGATTTCTGTATTTGTACAAGACTGGAGCTCTGCCATCCCCGCAGCCTCCTGAGTCTCTGTATCTCGACGGTGGTTCTTTCTGAAGATCAGGGTCAGCAGAATATTTTTATAAAGGATCAGTGAGTAAATGTCTTAGGCTATGCAGGGCATACCGTTTCTGTCACAACTCCTCACCTCTGCCATTATGGCAAAAAGTAGCCACAGACAGCATGGAAATGAATAAGCATTATTCCTATATGGAGTTATTTATAGACACTGAACTTTGAATTTCATGTTATTTTCATATGTGAGGCGACGTTACTCTTCTTTTGACTATTGTTCTAACCATTTAAAAATGAAAAGCTCTTAGCTCGTGGGTTGTCCCAAAACAGACAGTGGGCAAGATTTGGACCATGGGCTGTAGTTAGCCAAGTCCCAGCTAGATTCAAGAGCAAACATGTCTTCCAGGAATTCCTCGGAGCACCTTCAACAGAAGGTTCAAGTGAGGGTGTACCTTCCTCTTGGTGTGCACATACTGATCGCCACGCCCTCCAAACTGGCTTTCATAGATACATCACCATGCCATGCTCTCCCTGTAGAACCTGACATGGCTCTCGTGTTAAGGTTCTTCATAATGCAGACCCATATGTCACTGACATATCCCGATGGAGCAGACTCGTCACTGTCACCCACCTGGGGCACCACATCCATTTATAACATTTGTCTGAACTGCCTGTTCTCCCTGCGTGCCTGGTATTTCTCCCTGACCACCCAGGTCGGTCCTCCAGTAAGTGACACCTCAGTCTGAGAAACCTTTCCCCAGACCACTCTGATCTCTGTCTTCCCTGAACTCCAGCCACTGCATGGGAATTTACATTCCCAACTGAGGGTGTGGGCTGTGATCAGACTGCCCGGGCTCACGTTTGTGTCACTTACTCTGTGGCCTTGAGCAAATTCCTTGCACCGTCTGAGGGAAAATTATAATAGTCCTTACCTCACAGGTTGCTGTAAGAGTTCATTGAGATGATTTGTGTAAAATGCTTGGCCCAGAGCCTGACACCAATAGTACAAAAGCATTCCATAAATGCCAGCAACTACACTTCCGTGTTGTTTGATTTTTTTTATAGTGAGATCACATTTATGCAATATTTGCATGATTTTTTGTTAAAGACCAAGCCAGATGCAATGGTACTACTTAGGAGACTGAGAGATGGGAGCATCATTTGAGACAGAAGTTCAAATCCAGCCTGGGCAACAGCAAGGTCCTATCTCTAAAAACAAAGAAAGCCAAAAGTACCCCTTTAGTTCTAAAACAATACTAAACAGTATTATTGGTAATTTTTTATATGTCAATTAGAAGTTAAAAAATTTTTTTAAGAAAGCAAGATTTATTGAGAAGAAAGAAAAGCCCCCACGGTGGGAAGGGACCCGAGGGGGTTGCCCAGAAGTTAAAGTTTGTCATACCACATACACACAGAAAAGGGCAGTGTTTTGTTTTAAGAAGAATCAAAACTGAGGAGTCCAGAAAACCCTTGGAGGGGAGGAGAACAAACAGAGTGTCACATCCATAGGAATGAGGGTCTGGTTACAACCAAAGGAGAGGCCAGGGGGACAGGTGGAGATGAACATACAGACCGTTACATGAGCCACAGAGAGAAAAGGGGCAGCTTGGTCCACACTACATCTCAAGGGTGTCCCTTTCCTAGGCGTGTCACCTGAGCCTCCAGCAGGCCCCTCGCTGGTCCCTTAGTCCCAGCATGAGGTTGAGAAGTAGCTGAGCCCAGGGGCTCCCTGGAGACTTCTTGTCACTTCTTATTCTAGCATTTAAGCTCACGAATCTAACAAAAGCTGAACCAGCGCACACGCTTATCATCTCGGCACCATTTGGTTTGAGAAACTGAAATAGCACGTAACGGTGTGATGCATCCTTGACACGGGAATGTTGGCTGGAATAGCCTGGGCGTGTCCACCTCGCCACTGTCCTCCTTACTGGGGGCAGATGGGCAGATGGAAGTGGCCTTCCCCACACACCTGGCTGTGTGTGTACAGAATCCTGGGCTGCACACGAGAGCCTGTTTAATTCTCACACAGCCCCGAGACAAGGGTATTCATCCTTTTCAACACTGAGGGCACTGAGGCTGAGAGCTACAAAGGAATGTATGAGGGGGACCCCCCAAAAACCTGGAGTTATCCTTTGGAGGGCGGGTCCCTTGTACGACAGGCTTCCTAGGTAAGCGTTATAGAAACCCATTGGCATCAGTGTACCAGCTAGTGTTGTTGTGAGAGGCTGCATTCGGCTTCAGTGAATTTTTTCAAGAGAGTCTTTCACACGTTTGCCCATTTCATCATGGGTGATTTATAAACGCACCTGCCCACACTGCACTGAGTGTTCAGCAGATTTTGACCCAAAACAGCAGGACTCCCATGTCCCACCCTCCGTATTCACCAGGTCTCGCCCTGAGTGAACTTTTTTTGGTTTTCCCAGTGAAGAAAGTCTTCAAAGGGAAACGTTTTGCTGATGTGGAGGAGGTGACACAAAAAATGGCAGAAGCACTAAAAGGCATCCAAATTGATGAGTTCAAAAACAGTTTTGAGCAGTGGAAAAAGTGTCTTGATAGGTGTACTGCATCAAACAGAGAGTACTTTCAAGGTGACTGAAGTCTAACCATGGAAGAATAAATACAAAATTTTTTACAAATAAATTTTGGGTTTTGGGGGTTCCCCCCCTTATAGCCAGTCAACTGTGGGACTGAGAGCCACACTTAGCTCTGGCATGGTCTAATGCAGGTTGTGCCCTCTCTGTACAGGCAAAACAGGACTCTGGGCTCATCAATACTGTTCATTTTATACCTGAGGACACAGGTCCCCAGAGGGGAGCAGCTTGCCCAAGGTCACAGAGGAGGTTGTGGTGGGGCTTGGACTTGGACCCAGGCTCCCAGGCCTAGACCAGCATCCATCTCTAAGGTCAGACATTCCTTCTTCTCCTTCATCCCAAGAAGTCCACAGCCTCCACAAGTTATTTTTTAAGAGACAATAAAAACTGTTTTAGAAAGCCAGTCTTTGCCTCTGGCAATCTGTTTCAGCCGTGCTTGTGGTCTCAGCTGGGTTTCCTCAAGGCTGCAACTCAAGCCACTGGCGCCCCCAGAGCCTGTCATTTTCAAAGAAATGTTCTAAGGCAGCAGGCTATTATGATAACGGGGCCTGATCACCTCTCCCCATCCAGAGCTGGTGAAATGACCCATTTCCTCCCGATTGTCCCAGCGTGAAAGGCCAAGACCAGAATGACACAGGAGGGCTTTCTTTTCCTTCCTGCGTTTGTCAGGTTCTTGGAGATGACATCTCTCTCTGGAACGAGCTGGCAGCCACAGAGTTTGATTTCCAGGGTTCAGCGCTAATGATCCAGAGACCTGGACTAATGGCTTATTCCAAGTTCCATCCAAATACTTTGTACGCACTGTTTCAATGTTTTTTGAACAATATGATTTAATGACAAAATCGTCACGATAGGATGCTTGCTGTGAGCAGGGGAAGGTAGATACGTTTTGATACCATTCTTATTCAAAACACACCTATTCACACACAAGCATCCGTGAAAATGTCTTCAGCCACATATTATAGAAGGTTTAATTAATAATGTCTTAGACTGGGCATGGTGACTCGTGTCTGCAATTCTAGCACTTTGGGAACTGAGGTGAGAGGACTGCTTTGAGCCCAGGAGTTTGAGAATAGCCTAGTCAACATAACAAGACCTCGTCTCTGTAAAAAAACATGCACCTGTAGCCCCAGCTACTCGGGAGTGGAAGGATTGCCTAAGCTCAGGAGGTTGAGGCTGCAGTGCCTTCATTTGAGGTTCACTTCTAGTCTTCAATTTTCCTT
>CAUYQG010166834.1:0-13580 GCA_963574415.1 Tarsius wallacei
AAAAAAAGAAAGAAAGAAAGAAAACTCCAGGTATTAGAGCTACCTGACAAAAATTCATGCTGATCCTGAACGTCCAAGTGACAGTGGAACTGAAACTGACATGTCCGCACAGATGCTACGTGAGTGACAGAGGCGTGTTACAGCAAAAGGCCAGAGCCAACTGTTAATTCGTCCACAATTAAGAAACTGACAGACTTAAACTACCATATAAAATGTTACATGTAAATTCTATAACAATACTGTGCTAGGTACAAGATTTTTAAAATTTTTCTTTTAATAAAAAAGCTTTACACAAACAAGCCATTAGCTTATTTCAAGAAAGAAAACCGAAAATTAGTCTAAGGCCTTTGTTTTAAATCAGCTTAAGCTATATGATATATATAAAAAAAAATCGCACTAGATCTTTTTTGCTATCCTCTTTCTGAAGCTTTTGGATCCATTCTTCAATTCACATTCTAAAATACCTATATTAGCAGAGTCTTCACATAGCACCAGTTAAGTGAGTACTGTGCGAACACAGTAATAATTGCTGGTATGCATATAAAATGCATCAAAAATTGCTATATGTAACAAGGAGATCACCCATCCCAACCCCTCCCCTCTGAAAACTACAGGACCTCTTACAGAGTGTTAGTGTTCCAAGTCTTAGTGTAACTTGAGAGCGTAGTGAGCGGCTTGGTCCCTTTGAATCCTTTTCTTACTGGCGGGTTCAGTTGTTTCCTATCGTAAGAGGCAGTTTTCTGTCAGCATCGCAGTATGTAGTTCGGTTCCCACTGAAACATGGGACAGGTAATTGGTTTCCAGTAAGTCTGATTGTTTCCTAGATGCATTACACGCGTTTTAAAGTCTTCTTCGACTTTCTGGATGACTCCCCCACCAATGTTGACGTCAGTCCTACCACTAACAGTCTGAAGTCCACGGCGGCGCTGAGATCTCACTTCTCACATGTCACGAGTCCTTCTGTTTTCATAGCTACGGGAAGGGCAATGGCCGAAGGCGCGCTGACCACCACTACGTGGGTCACTGTCTTGTTTCCATCCGCCGGCTTCTCTTCTACCAGCTGCAAAGTCTTCACGTCATGCTCCTGCTTTTTTGCCACCGCTTCTGACTTAACCTCTGGCCCTTTGATGACCGCACTGATCACTCGGGGCGGAGTCTGGCCAGACGCCTGCTGCGTAGGCACTGAGAGTCTCATGACAGGCGTCCCGTGGGCGATGGAGACGGGGGTGAGCGCTCGCACGGCCAGAGGGGTTCCGACGATGTTAATGCTCCCCGACCCAGTCAGATTGGACTTGGTCTGCAGCTGACACTGTGCCAGCTGTGTCGCTGGGATGGTAATAATTTTGGCAGGCTGCATGGTGATTTTGTCTCCATTCTCAGCAGACGCTGGCATCACAGTAGGGATTGTCTGGATGACTACCTTCGGAGAGGTCGCTGTGGGTGGACTAGTGCTAGTTATCAGCGGTGCACCCGCGTTAACGGACTGAACTGCCACAGTTGAAATCTTCTGACCCAAGGAGGTCATGACGACAGGTACTTGCATTGCCACACGAACTGTCCTGGAAGATGAGGAAAGAAGAAAGTCAGTTATGTTTCAGTCCAAGTTAGAACACAGGTCTCTCGAGCAAAAGTTTAACGCAAATCCGAAATGTATAAAAACTGCTGCTCTCAAATTTCAGAGGTATGTACCGGCAATCCCTGAAGCTTGGAATATGGAATACCATGACACAAACGTATTTTAAAAACCGAAGCCCACATTAAGCGCCGTCTCTAAAACCATAAAAACTAACTCAGGTTAGTTGAGATGCTTACTTTAACAATAAAAAGGACATTTACGATACCAAGCACTTTTCAAAGTCCTGACAACAGTGGGTTCTTAGGATGCTAATATTAAGCAAAGGGACCTTCCGTTCTTACCAAGGAGGCCTTAACAAGAAGTCAGCACATTTCAGCTAGCGGTTTGCATGCTTACCTCGGAGACGCTGTCGCCGGCACAGACGCGGTGGTGGGAGGAGGCCTGGACGAAGCCTCGTGACCCGGGGAGGTGATATTCACAACTCTGGCTACTCCCTTCTCCCCTCGGGAGCAGTTTAGAGGAGATGAGTTTTTCCCACCACGAACGGAGGTTGCTGCTTTCAGGAGACTTTCCGCAGACAGTGACACTCGTTCTAGTGACTTTTCATCCGCAGCTGCTGCTAAATCTTCATTGCAGGCTTCACTTTTGTCATCATCTATGACCACTATGTTTTTGGGCATGTCCTTGAACTGATATACAAGCCTCTGTCCTTCAACCTTTGCAAGAATTCCCCTTTGGTAGTAGTATCTGTAAGAGAAAAAATGACGGAATGAATCAAGTATATCACTTCTTCCCCTCCCCCACAAAAGACCACGCACGGTGAAGACTAACGCAGCGCCCACTGATCCCGTTAACGGGTGAGCAGAAAGGGGCTCTCGCAGCCCGAATGCTCACAACAAGGCTACGGACGGCATGGTGCCCTAAGTCCCATAACCTTGAGATCTATAGAAAAGGGCTCCTTCTCCTTCTTAAAGATAATCATTTATTTTAATATAGAGTATTTCACTGGCATTGCTAGAAATAATATTCTGATTTACATGTTATAAAAACAATCTGGTTATGTGGAAACATATCTAAGCCATGCTCACTTTACAGTAGAGATGAAATGTGGATACTGTCATACAAACCATGTGTTTCTTAAAAACACCCTCAATCAGAAGAAGCCATTACATTACAAAAGAACTGTGTGAGTTTCTAAAGCTGACTAAACTTAAGAGAAATTTTCCTATCAAGATAAATCCATTTATGTCCGGGCATAGTGGCTCACGCCTATGATCCCATACTTTGAGAGGCCAAGGTGAGAGGACTGCCTGAGCCCACAGGCTCGAGACCAGCCTGGGCAGCTTGGCAAGACCTCATCTCTACAATCAAGAAAAATGAGCCAGGCGTGATGGCGCGTGCCTGTAGTTCCAGCTACTTGGAAGGGTGAGGCAGAAGGATCACCTGAGTCCAGCAGGCCTAGGCTATGGTGGCCGTGAGCATGCACTGCACTCTAGGCTGGGCAACACAGTGAGACTCCAACTCAAAAACAAAAAAATCCATTTATAACAAACTCATAAGAACGAAAAAGCAAATTAACTTTGGAAACTATTTTGTTTAGGTTTAATTTTTTCTTTTAAAGCCTACAACTTGACCGGGCTCAGTGGCTCATGCCTGACTGACTTCCAGAACTTTGGGAAGCAGAGGCAGGAGGACTGCTTGAGCCCAAAAGTTTGAGACCAGCCTGGGCAACATAGCAAGACTACAAAAAAAATCAAAATATTAGCCAGACGTGGTGGCATGCACCTGTTCTTCCAGCTACTCGGGAGGCCGAGGCAGAAGGACTGCCTGAGCCACACTACAGAGAGCCATGATCGTGCCCCTGCAGCCTAGCCTGGGCGATAGAATAAGACCCCGACACAAAAGATAATAATAAAAATTAAAAATATTAAAGCCTACAACTTAACCATTTCTATCCTAAGTGCAGAAGCACATTTTCTGCAAAAATGGATATTCCAATGACGCTGAAATTTTAAGCACCCAGACCAGACTCCTCTCTCCCCATCTGCTTCCAATCCAAGAAGCTTCTCGAGAATACCCTCAGAGTTAAAAGGCATAAGAGAGTCTGAGCTTCTCCAAATTAACAGCTAGCGGACAGTATGAAGAAATGTGTACCTCTTGCCAGACACTCGCTCATTTATGTCTTTACCTCAAAGCTCGTCCCATCGTTTCATAGTTCATGTCTGGCTTGTTCTTATGCTTTCCCCAAAGCTTAGAGACAGCCTTTGAGTCCACCAGCTTGAATATGCCTTTTTCTCTCTGAGTCCATTTAATGTACCGGGGACAAGTATTTTTATCTTGAAGTAGATCTAAAAGAAACTCCCACAAGTACGTTGTGTTTCCTTTAAAAACAATAACAGACACTGATTAAAAATTAACACAATTAAATATATAATTAAAGACAAATAAAGTGCCTTCACTATAACACAAAAATCCCAAATGCACTTGTTTGCTAGTTTTAGAAGTGTCTACAGCTCTGACACCAACATGACAGAGGGCCTGGATCCTGCATACCACCACATCTGAGGCCAGGAGTTTAGTAAATACAAAGACATAATGCTTAGCACAAAGCTAACCGAATTAAGCCGGAGTAAATTTGTTACTTTATATGATTTAAATTCTAAATAAAATAAATGTATTTGCACCTACGTTTATTATATGACAGTTCCAAAGTCCATGATCAAAAGGTATTTATTATTTGTTGAATAGACAAGCAAAAAGCAATGAAGTGTACAAAACATGTAGGCATCAGTCCTAGAATCCTTGTGTTAAGAAACTTCTTTGAGCCGGGCTCGGTGGCTCAGCCTGTAATCCCAGCGCTTTGGGAGGCTGAGGCGAGTGGATTGCCTGAGCCCGCAGGTTCGAGACCTGCCTGGGCAACTTGGCGAGACCTCATCTCTACAATAAACCAAAAATTAGCCAGGTGTTGTGGCGCACGCCTGTAGTTCCGGCTACTTGGAAGGCTGAGGCGGAACGATCGCCAGAGCCCCACAGATTGAGGCTGCGGTGGTCGTGAGCATGCCACTGCACTCCAGTCTGGGCAAGAGTGAGACTCCAACTCAAAAAAAAAAAAAAAACTTCTTTTCTGTGACTCACCTACAGGCTTCGTGAACTCTGAGGTACACATCTCATATAGTGCAAACTACCTCAGCCTTCTACGCATGCTTCTAAGCATCCTTTTCCTCTGCATTACTAGTCAATTAAGACTTGATTAAAAAAAGACTTGATATCCATGAAATCTACTGCCTCTAAAAACAGATTTTTAAAAACGTCTCTTTCTACTGCTTATACCTAGTAGAGTGAAAATAAGTAATACATTTAAAAGATTTCATTATAGATGAACAACTCAGTTATTAAGATATTTGTGATTCAGTCTTAAAACAGGAGCTCCTTACATGGAAAAAGTTATACAGCAATTCCTTAGAACTAGTCAAGTCTTCATCAAATGTGATTACAACATTAGCTCGGGATCACACTACTAGCAAAATTGGAAAGTGAGGAAATACTAAAATGTTTCTGCAGAATAAAATACTTATTTATCAAATACTATGCTTAAGTAAATAGAAAACACAGAACAGAATTTAAAACCTGGACCCTCCCCCTCAAGGAATTTATAATTTAGTTGGGAAGGAAAAAAAAAAATGGCAAGTAACACAACAATACAAGAAATAATGGTGTGAAGCAATATAAGGTCTATTAAAAGGCAATGCATAATTATATTTCAAATAGTCACAGAAAACAGCATGTGGGATTTTAGGAGTGAAAATAAATAGACTAGTAAGGTATCATGAAGTCTTGGAAGACAGAGAAGATCTGCATTAAAAAAAAGAAATCTGGACAAGTAAAAAATTAATCCCAAAGGAAGAAAGAATGTTTTTTTTTCCCCCTTTGTAGGAGGCAGGAGCAACGGCCATGAGAGCTCGGGCTGCTTTTCTGTTATGCCCTTTGTAGCCACGAGGAGCAAAGGTCCTTAAACTAGTGAAAGAACAGACGAGAGTTCTGAGAAGGAAGAGGCAGGAAGACACATGCCACGACCAAGCCACCATGTCGTCTCCAGGTGCCCACGCACTATGCCTTCACTATCCTTCAGCCCGGATCCGAAATCCAGGTTCTGTGGGCGGCGCCTCTGAGGTGAGAGCTTCCAAGCCCAGCAGTGCTGCCCCCCACCTTCAATCGAAACACTGATGTGCTGGCATTTCACTTCCACTGTGGATATTTCCCTTACAATATGATACATTCATCAATAACCCACAGTTGAACCCAACCTAAGCTAAAAAGACTGATCTTCAACTTCACAATGTTATACGTATCTCTGAGGCCCTATTCCATCAGCATCACTACCTCAATCTATTAACCATGTATAAGCTTCAACTACTTTGCAATGTGTAGCTGGGGCCACTTCTATCTTGTTCACAAATACTATCAGGTCCTATGCGTAGAACTAAAAAAAGAGAGCAGAGGCCGGGCACAGTGACGTGAGCCTATAATCCCAGTAGTTTGGGAGGCTGAGGTCAGAGGATGGCCTGAGCCCAGGGGTTCGAGACCAGCCTGGGCAACATGGCAAGACCTCATCTCTACACTAAATTAAAAAAAAAAATTAGCCAGGCATGGTGGTGCATGTCTGTAGTTCCAGCTACTTGGAAGGCTGAGGTGGAAGGAACACCTGAGCCCAGCAGATCGAGGCTGTGGTGGCCATGAGCATGCCACTGCACTCCAGCCTGGGCAAGAATAAGACTCCAACCTATACCCTTCCCCCCAAAAAATAAACAGAGATTTTATTCTAGAAGAAGTTTCTGTACAACATAGACAATGCCTTGTACGTAACAGGAATTTGAATGTTTGCACGTTTGCTGAACCAATTAAATCTATCAACATTCCTCAGATTACCTTTAAATACTCACTGCACACAAGTTCCAATTCCCAAGTTGAAATCAACAATTCTATTTCTTGTTTTAAAGAAAACTATTTTCTATGGTCTAATTAAATACCAAATTTCTTGGTAGGCTTACTAAAGACATTCTTTTTTTCTTTTTGAGTCAGAGTCTTACTCTGACACCAAGGCTGGAGTGCAGTGGCACAATCATGGCTCACTGCAGCCTTAACCTCCGGGACTCAGTGATCCTTCTGCCTCAGCCTTCAGCCTACAGGCGTGGGCCACCATGCTTGGCTAATTTTTAAATGTCGCTGGGGCTGTTCTTGAACTCTTGGGTTCAAGCAATCCTACCGCCTTGGCCTCCCAAAGTGCTAGGATTACAGGCATGAGTCACTGCACCTGCCAAGAGACTTAATTTTTGCTTTAACTATTTAAAATTACATAAATCAGACTACCTGTTAAGGATAGAATAAATGTAAATATATTGATGCAAAATTTATCCAACTACTGAATATTGGTCTGAAGACATTTATTCATGAGAGTGATAAATTTTCAGTTATCACATTGTTAGACAGAACACATCAAAAACCCACCATCGAAATGTTATTTGAAATCATCTTACCCAACACATTAAGAAAGCATAGTATGGGGAAGCTTGTGGGTATTTTCATTTTTAAAGAGGATATACAAATTCTATAGCAAAAATATGGCTGTTTGTTCTGATTTGTAACCGATATGACTGAAATGTGTTGGCTAGAAAATAAACTTAGCTTGCCTAGAATTCTTGCCCTGCTTCTAGACCGGTAAGAAGTCACCCTTCAGAAACAATTCTTAGTTGTAGTCAACCTCTTTCAATTATAGGTGGTACTGTGACACACACACATCCCCAAACGATGGCTCTTAGGAAGGTGGGCATCAGACTGTCCTTAAGTCTTTTTCCAAATGTAAAAAGCCTGCTCCATTATGTCCCTGTGATGTCACTTGAGCTACAGAACTCTGGGGTAGGCACTGGGCACAGATATTTTGAAAAAGCTCTGCAGGTTATGCTGATCATGTCTTATTAAGAACTACCAGAGACAGTTCTCTCCTATGTGCATGTACTAGAAATATTCTTTTCTTACAAATACAAAAATGTCAGCCGACTGAAAAATAAATCATCTCACTTCCAAAACAGCCCTCCCCAAATTACCTTTTCCTTCTCTCGGTTTCTTCTTTATACCTAACTCAGGAGACCCATTGGAAATTGGTGATTGCTGGGTCTTTGGTTTACGGCCAACTGAAAAAAATAAGATATTGAAACCATACATTAAAAAACAAAAAATAAGAGAAGCATAATTAGCAGGCTCTCTGATTACATGTTATTCATTAAAATGGGCACTAATTTGGAGATTAGTATGCTCAATGTATATGGAAAATTTAAATTTAGCTTACCTTACTAAATTTAAAGTTACTTCTAAAAGGAGTATTAAAAACACTTCTGCATTTTTATTTTATTTATTTTTGAGCCAGAGTCCCACTCTGTCGCCCAGGTTAGAGTGCAGTGACACCATCAGGATTCACTGCAACCTCCACCTTTTGGTTTCAAATGATCCTTCTACCTCAATCTCCCAAGAAACTGGGACTGCAGGCGTGTGCTACTATGCCTGGCTAATTTTTTGATTTTTTTTTTTTTAAGAGACGAGGTCTCGCCAAGTTGCGCAGGCTAGCTCAAGTGATCCTCCTGTCTCGGCCTCCCAAAGTGCTGGAATTACAGCCAGGAGCCCCCACGACTGGTTTCTGCAATTTTATATTACAGCAGTTAGTTGGCAGTAATCTCAATGGATATGGCAAGTATTATTTATACAGCCAGAGCCTCGATTTGCACATCTTTTATATTAATGTAGCAATAGGAACAAATCTTACTATAAAATTCTACTTATTGTAGAAGACCTGATACCCTATTCAAACGAGGAAAAGTAACAAATAATAAACACTCACTACAGTTCTGAACCAGTTAACTCGCCAGGATGTAAGCTAGGTGTCTGACTGTCCCACCTCAAAAGGAGATATATTATGGGGTACAACGACCACCCAGTGACTGAGATCTGTTCGGCGAGCAATGGCGGAGCCCTTCCCTCCCTTTTGCGCCTCTTCATTTTTGCCACGGGGCTCTTGCACAGACGAGCATCCACAACGGACAGAGAAGCAGAGCTGTCGTGCTTCTCGACCCCAGCGAAGGCCTAAGCCTGAAATGACTCGTATTCAATCCCCAGCACAGATGGATGAACGCTGGCAGGTGAGGGGAAGCCTCGTGAAAGAGGATGGAAATATTCGAGTATGTTATAGTTTTAGATGAAGTATATTATTACTGATTTGGCGACTGGTCTACATCTGAGATTTCTGACGTCACTCTAGTCTACACTAGCAAGCATTATTTAGATAAACCACATAAAGAGCTACATTAAACTTTCTTTTTTAAGGCAGGCTCTCACTCTGTTGCCCAGGCTGCAGGGCAGTGGCACGATCACCACTCTCCTCAGTCTCGACTTCCCGGGCTCAAGCTATCCTTTTGCCTCAGCCTCCTGAGTAGCTGGGGCTACAGGCATGCACCACCACACCCACCTAATTTTTTTCATTTTTTGTAGAGACGAGGTCTCATTATGTCACTTAGGCTGCCTCAAACTGGGCTCCAGCAGTTCTCCCACCTTGGCCTCCTAAAATGCTGGGATTATAGGCGTGAGCCATCATGCCTGTCAAAGTACATTAATTTATATTTCAGAATACATAGATGTATTCTAGGGTTTCACTCTAGTAGCTCCAATCAGTAAGAAGTCTACTTTGGCAAAAATGAAAACAGAAAGTTCACTAATCTCTTTGTTAGAATACAGCTTAACTTATCAACTTAAATCATATTTATATATATGTATCAGTCAGAAATAATACTAACATCTTCACCATCTCCTAAGTTTAAGCATGAAAGCCCAACCTAATAGAAAAGTTAGCCCAAAAAGGATTAATTTGTTTTCTCAGAAAGCAACATTTCAAAAATCATGTTCCTCAGTACAAAAACAAGTTCCATGGTCAAATTACCTCCCCTCCCCCACAAGAAACAGAGAATCACTCTGTCACCCAGGCTTGAGTGCAGTGGTACAATCATGGCTCACAATAACCTCAAGTTCGTGGGCTCAAGTGATCCTCCCACCTTAGCCTCCCAAGTAAGCAGGGACTACAGACATGCACCACCACACCTGGCTAATTCTTATTTTTTATAGAGATGGGGTCTCACTGTGTTGCCCAGGCTGGTCTGGAGGCCCTGGCCTCAAGCGACCCTCCTATCTCGACCTCCCAAAGTGCTGGGATTACAGGCATGAGCCACCACACCCAGCCCATATTAACTTGAAGAACTCTGTACGCTATCTTCTCTCGGAGACTCACAATACACATTAGTACATTAAAGGTTCTGGAATAAAAAGAAGGTTCTGCTATTAAAATATAACCTCAGTGTCTATGTCCCAAATGCATTTAACTACAAACATATAAATGATGACAGCCTGTCTGATTCTTTATTGTCTCCCACACAGCAATGAGCACTGAACGCTTCTATGCAACTGGTAAACGGTCATTCACTGAGAGTGTTTACAGAGATAAAATTAGCCTTACATTGGCAAACTATTTCCTGGTTTACATCATGTCACATCCTGATTCCCTACATGTCCCTCGCTTTTCCACTTAAAAATGACTTAAGTATTTGTATTTTGTTACAGCTCCCATTAGATACAACCAGCCAAGCACTAAGGCGGGCCCATGGGTAAACAAGGCTATCTATACGTACGTCTTTTGTTTTGAGACATTTACAGCAGGAAGTCATTCTTCCTTCTAAATCCTCTCATTCATACCTCTCTCAAGATGCATATAGCCTACGTGAATTATATGGGGGAGATACTGTCTTATTTTTATCTCCCTTAAGCAATGAACACAGAATGGTACGTGTCACAGCGACTTGAATCGCTATATTAGATGAGTAAAAGAAAGCACCATTGATTCTAACACCTCTCCCTTACTTTTGTCTTTGATTTTTTTTTTACTCTAAGACGTAAAGAGTTAGGGAAGAAAGTAAAATTAGAATAGCGTCTAGTTATCTAGGAGTTCATTTCTTCCAGATTTTACCTTTGATTTGAACAGTAAAGGACCCACGGACTGCCCATTTCCTCACGATTCTGGACATGTGCTAGGGCCTTGTGACCTACCCACTGGGCAGGGGAGCGGAAAATTCAGCAGAAATCAAATAGCAAGTGGAAATGCTCTCTAGCCCCTGGTGAGCTTATGCCAACTAAAAGTCTCTATTGGCAATCTTGGTGTTTTAAAGCTGAGGAACCAGGCGTGGTGGTTCACACCTGTAAACCCAGCACTTTGGGAGGCCGAGGTAGGAGAACTGCTTGAGCTCAGGAGCTCAAGACCATACTGCGCAACAGAGTGAGACTGTCTCTCTACAAAAAATAAACGTAAACTAGAACAAAAAAAATAAAGCAGAAAGTATGAGGGAAAAATTGTACTGGGCCTTTTTTTAAGCGATACAGTCTCGCTAGGTGGCTCAGGATGGTCTCCAACTCCTGAGCTCAAGCGATCCTCCTGCCTCAGCCTCCTGAGCAGCCGGAAGGAACCACAGGCGTGCAGTTTTTTGTTTTTTGATGTCCACAAAACACAAAACTGTAAATAGAGAAAATAAATACTTTTTTTTCCCACAATAACCAAGTACCTACACAAGGATCAGCAAACAGAAGGCAAGACGCGCGTGCAGGAGTCTCCTCTGCCCTCTGTGTTCCAACGCCTATTACTCTGACTGTGGGGCGAGCACCTCCAGGGCTCGCACACCAACTCTTTAAGTAGCAGGAGTATGTTAAGATACAAACTTAAAGTCTCCATGTGTTGATTCTTTGCGGATATCTAGTTGAGATAACATCGACCTTAAACCTACTTCCCATATTATTTTCCATGTTCCCTGAAGAGGAAAACAAGTCAGAAAAAAATGCACCTCTGCTCAGGAATGTACAGATGGACCCTACCTTTCTTCTTTTTCACCGGTTCGTGACTATCCGGCGACGCAGGGACAGGAGAGGCATCCATTGGTTCTGACTCTTCAGTCGACACCTCCACTACCGTCTCTGTTATGACATCTGGCCTCATAGCAGCGTGGATAAATTCTGGAGTTGACACACAAGGAGGGACAAACACTTCCACTATAAAAAAAAGTCAGAAAATTAAGATTTCCCATCCCCATCAGTGTTTCTTTTGTGGACGGTTCGATATCTAGAAGATGTGGGGCTTATTAAGGATGACTCAAAGCAGGAGAAAAGCTTCCTGCTGAGGAAGTTAACTTGCTGACACTCAACATGCTCTCAAGTATGCACGGAAAATAAACGCAAAGAACCGACTTCAAGGAAATGTGAATCCTCTGGGTGAGACGAGGACCGTGAGTAGTCACCCTCCTTCGACACATTTGTAGATACTTTCAGGCTCACTGTAGAAAAAACTTTGAACTACTTTGGCAGTTGGGAAAACATTTGAGAACAGTTTCAGAGTGAGTTATTCAATTCCTTTCCTTTTACATACTCATCATTATTCTTTAGCTAAGTAACACATGCACATTTAAAAGATTTCTAAATATACACGCAGCAAAAAGCAAGCACCTACAGCCTACAGTTCATTTTTAGAATATGAAGAAAGGGAAAGCCTGCTTGTTACGAACCAATTACTATCACCTTTCAGTATCTGAAAAGCTTTATTTAATGGAAGAATCCTGATGTTTGGTCACTACAGCAGTGTGTACAGATTAGTTTGTCGACTACAAGTGCCCTGATTTTCTTCTCCTGTCTAAATAACACCCGGGATTCCTGTTCCAACTAAAATGCACGGCTGCTCCTAGCATTTACTGTAAATCACAATGAAAAGGGCCAATCTGCCTGTATCAAGTCAAATTAACATTTGGACAGTGAGTCAAAATGACATTAGATTAGGAAAAAAATGACTATCAAAGTCAGTCTCAAAGAAAAAAAGGGACCACAGGAAAGGGAGAGACTCCAGGCTGAAAGGGGTGTGAAGAAAATGGTGTGAGGTCCCCGCCTTCCATGGACGGGTCACTGGAGTAACTTCCTGTCTGACACTGAACAAAGGAGTGAAAGTGGTCACCAGAGGCAGCTGCCCTAACCCACCATACTCTTAAGGATTACAAAGGCTTGCAATTTACCTGGAGTCAAGGTAACAGGACAGAATCAACAGCTATTTAATAAACATTTGCCTGTCTCTAGCGGGCATTTTCTGTATCACTTACAACGAAAATTAAGTATTTGCAACTCGAGGGCCTTTACAAAGTTCGCTGCTGTCAGGCATCCATGTATAATGGGTCCTTGAAAACTCCAACAATCCCCTTGCATTAGAACAGCAGCCCAACTCTAGATACATGAAGTAGTGTGACGTATAGAGTGGACATCTACGCACCGGGACTCCTGGATTCCCTCAAGCAGGTAGGAGACTCCATATGAAGCAGGGCTTCGGCAGCTTCGATGGTCTTGTCTGTGCAGTGCGCATTGCTGCTGTGAACCGACGCTTCCACTGGGGGGAAGAAAGGTGCTATTCAATTAAAAACATACCGAACACATCTCTAAAACACATCACTGTCTAGAAATAAATCCATTCATTCCTGGGAGAAAAATGGAAAACATATACAAATCAACTTCCACGTGAATAACTCTAAATGAACCAATGATACATATTTGTCTATACAAATTATTTACAGAAATACTTTAATGCAACCAATGACGTTGATCAGAAATTACTGAGAAGCTTCTAAATCTCTTTCAAAGAAAGGCAGACCCTGAAAAAAGGTGTTTTTTAAAAAATTTTATTTCTATTTATTTTTTTTCCGAGTTGGAGTCTCACTCTGTCACCCAGACTGGAGTGCAGTGGCCGCTCCCAGCCACCGCAGCCTTGACCTGCTGGGCTCCGGCGATCCTTCCACCTCAGCCTTCCAAGTAGCTGGAACTACAGGCGTGCGCTACCACGCCCGGCTAATTTTTTGATTTATTGTAGAGATGAGGTTTCGCCAAATTGCCCAGG